>WOGR01000197.1:0-29960 GCA_015342045.1 Leptinotarsa lineolata | reverse complement strand
TATATATAATGGATTTGGGAGAGTGGAAGAGAGCAATTACAGACTTGAATTTTATCAGTTCAGACTTTCATTGTTTAATATAACTCTACTCTAATTCGAAATTCATGAAAGAACGAATAAAATCAAAATGAATGTGAAATAAATGAAAGTGACCATAAAGTAAAAAGTAACCAAAAAAGTGAGCGAAAAAATGAGAAAAGATTTCAACCAAGTTACCCAACGTTTCAATTGTCAGTATCCACAGTCGTCTTCGGCGTTTTAGGATGATTGTGGATACTAGCAATCCAAACGTCGTGAAGTACCTAGGTTTGAATTCTTTTTCAATTTATTTTCGATTTTTTTTTATTTTCATTTCACTCTCTTTATTTTTCAATTATTTCTCACTTTGTGGTCATTTTCAATATGTATCTATATCATTGTATTCGTTTTTTGAATGAAAGTCATCATCAATTCTTCGAAATTCAAGAAAGCAAAAAGCTTCCCGATAACAATAGAAATAAAAAGTTTCCTGGAATAAAAATTATTGAAACAAATTCAAAAGTGAAGAATATTCATTACAGCAAGCAAAAACTTATCATAATTTGATCATAATAGTAGTCTGATGGAAAATTATCATGAAGAACTGACAAAAAACTTGAATTGGTAAGACAATCACTATATTCGTACACTGAAATGATTTATGAATGTGAAAAAAAAAACTTCCTTCAAATTCGAAAAAATAAGGCAACAATATCGATTATATCCAAACTCAAACCAATCATTCATCAGAAATGATGAATATGGTTTGATTTTTCAGATATCAAAATGAAAATTGTCCCTGAACGAGAAAATTGACTAGTGCTGTAACAAACTCATTATCAGTATTCAACAAATAATTTTTCCCTCAAGTTCGAATAGTTCATACCCTCTTTCATTTCTGAGATTCATTCTCATTTCATTTCAAGTTATAGTAGAGATTACTATAACCTGAAATGAAATGGAACAAAATGAATTTCAAAAATGAAAAAGGCTATGAACTCTCCAAACTAGAAGAAAGAAAATAATTTATCAGAAACTTCAGAAATGGCTAGTTAGAAATATTCATAAACAACAGACAATATGAACATGAATGAAACAACTCAAAAACTTATATAATAATACTTACAAGGTAACACTTGTGGCGAACAAGAAGGCAAAAGTAAGGGAAAGTGCTAGTTTCATCTTGACCAAAATTGGAGCACCAGATACCAACTGATGGCCAAGGTATAGTTCCATTTCCTTATATACAGTTTGCCCAGCTAGGTTTTTCGTGAGAGGGGAAATCATACGATTTTCGAAACACCTGTGGATGAGCAATTTTTGCAGACGGAACACATCATGACTCCGATAACTTTTGAAAAACAATTACAAATTATTGCTGGAACAGGTGATAATCTCAAGAATAGTCATCCGCTATGAAGTAATTATTCATATTCGATAAAATTCCGTCAGGAAGTTATCGAAGTCAGGCAGGTAGTTGTTGAACACCTCATCAACGCAGGTGGTTAGATATCGCAATATTCGTCACTCCTTTAGTGAAATAATAAATCATGCCCCTGATGGAGTCATGAGTCATGGAATAGTCGAAAACAATCGACAATTAGCACTCATTCCAACCTGATAACGAGTGAATTCCACACATTCAAATGTTCTTTATGGATATGTTTTGATTTCTTTCTGTTACTATTGAATATTTATTTTCGTAGAAATTCATACGTGATACCTTTTCAACTCGAGGAGCAACAAGAACAAAAATATTGGGAAGTTCGGAAAAATGAACGCCAATATGGAAACAGAATAGAAATCGCTTATCGCTTATTTGACTGTCATTCCAGAATCCTGGTATGCCAGAAACTATACCCACCCATCTTGAGAAAATCCCCTATGAGGAATTCGTAGATGGAAGGAGAGTCTTTCTCTGAAAAATAATGAAAGGTCTCCATTCACCACTCGATTCCCTTCACCAAAAAAACAGGCTGTCAATTTAAAAAAATTTCATCCTCAATATTTTTCTTTTAGGAAAGATGAAGACACGGGTCGATTCAGTTGTCAAGGATAATGTTTTGAAGAATAATAATGAACCTCGTGGTTCAACCCCCTATATGGGGCATTGATTTTTTTCCTATAGTACTCAAATAGATAGATAGATAGATGTTTATTGACTACGTTATATGAAAAATTAAATTTGTAGCAGGTCATGAGGTGTGGACAATTTGAACGTATAAAATAGTATAACGCAGTATGCACTTGAAGACAAAAAATCACATTGGCATAAAGCATTACGAGTACGGATAAAAGTTGCCAAGCAGGCAATCAGACAGGTAAATTATTAGCGGAGTTCATTGACGAAATATATTGAGTATGTAGCATAAGTGTGACAGAAAATAGGACAAAACTGTGGTGGGAGCATATTTTCTCGACTTCTGCTTTGTATTGATTATAATTTAGATTTTTATTTCATCAGGTAATTTGTTATATACCCTAAAGTAAATTCGAATCCAAGATAGAGTTAATGTAAACATTGACATGCCCTACGCACGTGATATTGAAAAGCCCAAGAATTGGCCAGGGTCGTATTCAGAACCAACATCTTGTTGATCGCAAATGCTATATCATACTTAGGAAAACTTTTGAAAGTGTGTGATTTGCAAAAAAGTTTTTGTGCTTTGTTTCTGTTCAGGCATTTGAGAGTGCGCAATTCTGAGTGTCTGTTAATCAATGTCGCATCGTCAGCATAAATGACAATAGTTTGGGAAAGAAAGTTTTTGGCTTTCTACTACTCCACATTTTTTTGTATCAAGATGGAGTAGCAGAAAGTCAAAAACTTTCTTTCCAAAAAAATTAATCACTCCTAAAAAATATAACCCCTTCAATTTGTGACGATAGTGTTCGGAAAAAGGTAGTAAAAAAGATCATTGATGTAAATATTGAACAAAAGGGGTCCCAAGACAGACCCTTGAGGCACACTATATTTTATTTCACATGAATCAGGTAGTTTTCTGTTATCGTAGACACACTGAGTTCTTTCTGTGAGATATGATTTTATCAGGTTGAGAGGTAGACCTGTAACACCACAGTGTTCAAGTTTTTTTTATCAAAAGACCGTGAGAAACACAATAAAACGCTTCACTGAGATCTACAAGTTTTATTGATGTATAAATACCTTCCTCGAAACCGTCGATGATGTTATTGAGTGATTGTGTTAGTTTCTGGATTGGTTGACGGCGAGGGCGAGGATGATGTCTACCGCAGTGGTGGATAAAACGTTTAGTACTTCAAATCACATAGTATTTTCTATGACAGCTTGCACTTTTCAGTTTTCACTAGTCAATTCATTCAATATACGAACTTATTATTCAATTTGTTTCTAAATGAATTGTAAACAACTATTATCTACATGATGTAAATATTATTGGTACTAACGATATACAGCAGAATAAAACGGTACATCTATTGATGAATCCATAACAAACAATTTATAAATCCATTGCGATTTATTTTGGTTGTTTGTTAATGAGTTGAATTTGATTGCAGGGGCTTATTGAAAAAAAGAAACTGTCCGATTAGAATGAAAACAAATCCGTTCTTATATTTTACATAAACCATCAAATTGACTTTCGAAATAGTGATTTACGACTTTATATTATTATCTATTATAATAATAACACAATTTTCAATCCCTTGATTTCAAAAATGTTTCTCCTAAACTTTGAGATGATTTCAAACGAACGTTATGAACCGGATTGAAAACAAATAGTTTTTGTGATCTACGAATGAGATTCCAAAAAAGTATGATCAAATAAATTCAGAATACATGAGAAAAAAAATGTTCTGAGAGCATCTTTTGGACTGTCACCATTATGAATGTCTTTTTCGATTTCCAACATCAAAATAGTAATGAGAAGTGACTGAGAAACAGAAATTCAGTGGTAATCGCTAATGCAGAACTTCTTTTTTCTAAGAGTGATATCTGCTAAAGTATTCATTTGGGAGTTGTTTCAGTAAATGATTTTGATTCTTTCAGGCAGAGGCTTTTCTCTTATGTAATTGTCACATATACCAATGTTTGCCATGCATCCATCAGAAATATAGACCATGTTCATATTTTTTGATACACAATTTCATTTTGAAAGAAAATTGTGGTCAACAATAAAGTGTCTTGACAAATCACGTAACGTTGTGATATTCTAAAGGTGTTGCTTTGATATGATTGGAAGTATCTAAATTTCTACGATGCGTTCAACTAGTGAAATGAGTGCAGTTCTATATTTTGATTCGAAAAATGTGAGCTGTCTCTGTACCCATCAAAGTAGTCCTCTCAGATATAATACACTCGTCTTAGGGTTTTTCCAATCTTCAAATCAATTCTGACATGCACTTTTTGGTATGTCCTCGAGATTTCTCAGTGATTCGGTTTTTATTTTTTCAATCGTCACGAAACGCCGCGATTCTATGAGTCTTTCCAATCTTGAGAACAGAAAAGAGTAACAGAGGGCCAAATCTGGTGAATACGGTGGTCGAGGCATTATTACGGTGTTACTTTTGCCAAAAAAATTATAAACAAGCAATGACGAGTGTTATTGCTTCAGATGGAGTTCTTTATATTGTTGTCATACTGAAAGATATCTTGAAGGAGTATCTAACTACAGAATCACCTTAGTGTAGTTAAATGTTTTCAATTTTTTCGAAAACATGTTTTACATTCACAAAATCACAGGATTTCCGTTTCAAATATTGATAATGTTTGGGAATGCACTAGTATAGAAAATGAAATCCACCTTTTTTTAGTTGATTTGAGTAGTAAATCAGTTGAATTGATGAAAATCAGTTACAATGCCGGAGATTTACATTTTGAGACCATATTTTTGGTGATTTTCCCAATATTATCAATGTTTGTGGATGTTTCTGTTCATAGAATGAATTCCACTTCATTCTAGTTGATTTAAGTAGTGATTTAGTTGAAATGAAAATCATTAACATCACTTGATCATTTCACTTCTTGCAAGACTCTCAATAGAGGTTGTACACAACTGTTCGGTAGCTATAATATAGGAGCAATGTATGCAAAATGAGGAGGGTCAGCACGGTAGAATGGCAAATCGTAAGAAAAATAAAGTCGAATGAATTATAAAAAAGTTGTCCATTTCAGAACTGATTTGAATAACGTTTTGGAATTCGTTTATTGAACTCTGACAGTGATACACCAGTGGAACCATCGCCAAGAAAGTTATCTGATACTGGACGATCCTTCAGGCGCATACAAATAGTTGAAATTCGTGATGGTGTCTCAGAGATGAAACGTCGGATTGAAGATTCATAGATGCCATCTCGTTCAGCTTGAGGAATAACAATAAAAAGATTTTTTTGGGTTTTATATCATCGTCTTTGATAACTTCACAGAAAATAGGAATTAATTGGCGAATTGTGGTTCTGAATTGAGAAATTTTTCTGGGTTCAACCAACTTAATATTTCATGGTTTCCGAATTCTCTATGCTGGCCCTTTTCTTCCAATATTTGATCATGATATCTTAATATTTTTCAACAATTGCTTTTATATTACAGTCGATACTTGAATCATCAATAGAGATTAACCGTTCTTCTGTCCCTTATTGTTGAAAAAAAAATTACTCTGATTTCCTATTTTTTTGCTCAGTATATTTCCTACAAATTGAATCAGTGCTGGAGTTTAATTTCGGAAAATTGAAATTGATTTCTATTAAAACACATTTTTGTGTTACAAATGAGTCAGGTAAAAATCTATAACATTCGCCACCATCTTTGTGAGATGAATAAAACTCAGTGAATATGTCGAAACATATTTTTTATTTTGCTAACCTACAAACTACTTGGAACGAACAAACAATAAGAATATCAAATCCTATATACTACAGAACAAAATTACTCATTAAACTTAGTTCATAGCGAAAATAAGTGAGTCTGGAAAATCTTGTTTCATCTTGGGCCGTAATAGAATCAGCAAAGTATTTTGGATCCCCTGTAGCAACAAACGGGTTCCACAGATGAAACGCCAGTGAAGTTCCATTCAGGGTTGTCTCCACACAACTTTGAGTACAAAAACGCCTGAAAAGTTGAAAACTGACATGAAAATGTTAAATACAATCAGTATTTCTAGAAATACAGAAATAACTTTCAAAATCATTGTATCTCGATTTACATCCTAAGATTTTCAATTATCTTCTACTGACTTAACCGATTATAATCCTCATCGAATAAAATAACCTCTGAACATAAGAGTAAAAGTTTCGGTTTCATCAAGAACACAATTCACAAATGTGAACTATGGACCAAAATAGAAATACCAGTCAAAATAATAATGTTGATAATTTCGAAGTGGAAATAGTTTTAACGGAAACCATTCTTCGATTCCTTTTTCCTCCTTTAGAATTTATCGAAATTTGATTTTTGACATATTTCTGTGAGTAATATACACAATGTACTGAAGCAACTCCCTTAGTATTCTTTGTTTACTACATGAGCTGAGAAATTCCGGGCCTAATACATAGATGGCGCTAGTTTTATTGCATTCACCGCTCCTTCAGTAAATTTCGTGTTTTGATTTTACACGGCTCCTTGATGGGAAAAATAGCGTTCAAGCAAAGCAATGAGTTGAAAAGTGTTATGAGGACTTTGCTCCATCAGAAACAACAATCAATCGTTGGTTTGCTGACTTCAAACGTGGTCGTGAAGACACCGATGATGCAAATGAGGCAGCAACACCAGATAACATAAAAAATTCCACAAAATTGTTTTGAATTATCGGAAAGTAAAGTTGCGTGAGTTAGTTGTTGACCAAAAACAAGAACGTCTTGATGATTCTGAGCAGTGTTTGGCCATGTTGAAATATAACAAATCGGTATTTTCGGCTCGATATGTGACAATGCATGGAACATGGTTCATCACTTCACTCCCACTCTGAGTGGAGAGCAACTGGTAAACCTTGGCCAAAGTGCCTGAAAGCACAATAATTGGCTGGAAAAGTTATGGCCTCGGTATTTTGGGATATGCATGTTGTAATATTCATCGACTATGTTGAGAAGGAAAATACCATCAACAGTGAATATTGTATAGCATTACTGGAAATTTTGGAAGCAAAATTTCAAAGAAACGACCGCATACAGCTCCCACATCCACCGTAATCACCAGATTTGGCTTCCAGCGGCTACTGGCTCCTCGCAGATTTCAAAGAAAATGCTCACAGGTAAAAAATTACGCTCCAATGAAGACGTTATTGATGAAACTGAGACTTATTTTGAGGCAATAGATGAATCGTGTAGCTCAGGTGTTATTTCATATAAAATATTTCCCCAATCAAGTACAAGTTATTCAACGTCTTCAAAGATCATTTCTTGCGAAGCTGCAGTGTTTGTAGAGTGTTGTGACATTTTGGTGATTCAGCTGAGCACCATTAATGGCAACTTGACGGATGGATCATGAATTCATCAACTGTTCGAGTGGGCAAATTTTCAACATTTCAAAAATTATTAATGATACTTCGTTTCAACCTAGCAGACAAACACTTTTGTGCATAGCCTCAGTTGTTCACATTCCCATTGTTCGACATAGTTTCAACAAGTTTGATTGTTATCCAGATTGGTACTGAAGAGCCCTATGGCAACCATCGGTGTCTACTAGTGAATTTGGCTGAGTTCTATCTGAGTGGAATCTTTACCTTTCATTTAGTATATTGTGTAGAAATCCTGTGAATGATATCTGATTTATTTTTATAACGAATTTTTGGAATACAAATTAGGTAGAAAAATGGTTTTTTGTATAATTAAGTGTTCATTTGAAAGTATTCGTTTCGAAATTATTTTTTTTTTTTCGTGTAATTCAATGTCAATATGAAAGAAGCTGTTTCAGAAGGGCTTTTTCTTCCATTTTGTGTCTGAAAGTTACTTCTTCGAATGATCTACACATCTACGTTTGAAGTAACTCCTTTTGAAAATGATTGGTTTCTTCCTCTCTTTGGAAGATTCCTACATTCTTTTTGTATCAAGATGGAATAGTAGACAGCCAAAAACTTTCTTTCCCAAAAATTAATCACTCCTAAAAATATAACCTTTTCATTCTAAAGTTTGAAATGTATAAGAAAGAAAAAAAAAATGAATAAGATATTAAAAATACTCAGATCGAAATATTTGAATGTTTGTTGAACAAATAGTATGGAAATATAAGAAAACATCGAGTATGAAATTCAAAATTGTAAAAACGATAATTTATTAAAAAAATTAAGGAATTTAGAGTGAGATTGAATCAACAAGAGGATTAGTCAATGAGTGAAATGTCAATAATATATTGCTAGGCTGAAACACGAATTGGTTGCTGGACCTTGAGGAATACCATTTTCCAACATGTGTCAGAAAAATAATGTTTTCAAACTGTTTAAATTTCCGACTTCCACCGAAAAACCTGACCAAAAATTTAAGTAGTATTGCCATACGCACAGTAATTGCTCAGTCTATTGTTGATATTCAAAAGGATTCACAGATAAAGTGAAAAACTAATCAGACTCAAGGGAAAAATGTGATATTGTATCTTGGTGAGTTCAGAATGCACCATTTATTTCTCGTAATTATATAGTCTGGCATATTTATAGTTCACAAATCAGTTTTTGAATATATAATGTCATGTATTATTCTCAATAACGAAATATCAGTGAAAACTGGCTTTTAAAGTTACAATTTATTTGTGTTCTAATTATTGAGCCTCCATACAAAATGATGATGATAGGTATACATTCAAACTTGATACTGTATCAAGCGTTGCCACTCTTTACGAACCATAACTTTTGGCATCATTGTAGTAGAAAATAATTGAAAGCAGCTAAAACAAAAATCCTGGACTCCATTATATTATTTGGCGAAGGCGGATATAAAAATTTTGGCGAAGGCTTTGAAAACTGGATCATTCACAACCGATCCTCTCGCGTAGTACGTACGTTATTCCCATAGCATAAGGCCATTTTTTGAGTCTATTTCAAGGAATATCTGGTGTGAAGGTGTTTTTAAAAACAGGGTGTTTAACTTCTAGGAGAAAAATTTTTATATTTCCAAGAAATGTAGGTACATCTTCCATGCTAGAAATTAATTTTTTGCTGTGAAACAATTTTTTCGTGTTCAACCTTAGCTTATGTTCGGAAATTGCTCCAAATCAATTCAGGACAAATTATAGACAACTATTTTCACTTAAGATAAATATAATTATCAATAATCACCAAATAACACTTCATTGGGGAAATTTCAGTGGACAGTGAGAATCTTACAAACATCCATTAGTTATGTGGAAAGGGAATTTTCGACTCAGAATAGCATTTGAAAGAAGTGAAAGGTACTGTAAGAACACAAGAAAAGTTTTGAATTCATGATTCAATATATTAGAAAAGATATATTTTCAGGAGGGATACGATTCTTTGGGAAAAAGATTCTTGGATTCCTACTTCTCTATCAATGAAAAAAAAAGTGTGGTGAACTCACAAAAAAAATATTCATGTAGAGCATGTAGAGCATATACATGAGTTTCAAAGGAATTGATAATCCCAATTTTTAAGGCTAAATTTTCTATGGCAAAATCTTTCGGATACAAATGATCATCATATCAAGAACGGTTAATTTTCAAAATGGATCTATATATCTATATAGAACTACTTTTCTCATTTTCTGTTCGAAGACATCAAAAGACAACATTCAAAGACTCGCTTTGATAGAGTTACGAATATTACTTTTGCCTGTATTCTTACCTTTAGGTTAGTTTCATGGGATTCTACGAAGGAGCAAACCATGTTATCATCGAGTTCACCTTCGATGGTGGCAGCATCGATGCAAACGTATTCACAGGCATCTTTGTCAGGAACGTCCTGGTGACAGGATTTATTGTAGAAGGTTTTTGACGTAAGCGGAATGTCATTTTCAGAGGGAAGTTCCGTTGTGAAGATGGCACACATGCATTCAATCACTGCAAAAAAGGTATTTTTGTAACGAAGAAATAATATACAGTGTGTCCGCAAAGTATGGAATAAATTCGATATTTCCAAAACTAAAGGTCGTTTCACAAAAACCTGAAACACGTCGATTTTTGATTATGATGTTCTCCATTTAACAACAAAATTTCATTACACAGGGTGATCCATATCAATGTTTTGACGTCATTGGTAATTTTTTAAATACTACACCCTGTATTTGGTGTCAGTTTTAGATAATCCGTAACAAGCTGATTCCAAGAAGGAATGATACTTGGGGTCTAACGGACAGAATTTGAAAGATGTGCGCTCAGAAAATAAATATAATCGATATCTAATAAAAGTAGAAATTAATTAATTATTTTTTTCAATGATTAATTCAACAATGGGAAAGAAATCCAATTATAAATACATTACTCCATTTCAAATGTTCGAACCGTAGTCCTTGCTGTATTTGACAGTAACTCAAACGTTGAATAAATTTCTGTTGAACCTTGTTTATGATTTCTTGAGGAATATTGTTCATTTCTGTTCGAATTCTCTGATTTTGTTTTATAAACAACATTTTTCAGATGGCTCCACATGAAGTAATCCAACGGATTCAAGACTGGCGATCTCGCTGGCCATTCAATATGTCCACTTCTACCAATCCATTGGTTCGTAAACATTCTCTAAAATTGATACCAAATACAGGGTGTTGCATTCAAAAAAATTACCGATGACGGCATCACATCAATATGGATCACCCTGTATAATGAAATTTTGTTGTAAAATGTAGAAAATTAAAATTGAAAATCGACGTGTTTCACGTTTTCATAAAACGACTTTTGGTTTTGGCAATATCGAATTTATTCCATACTTTGCGGACACATACATAGAAATAATTGTCATAGTGAATTCGATCTTTGAAAGATTGGTTACGAGAAAACATAAGTGCTTTCAAAGTAATACAAAGTTTACAATTAATTCGAAAGTTTTCTTTTCCAGAACTTATTCCCCTATTAGTCAAGTAACTTCAAATTACCTTAAATTACAACAAAATTCGAAGATACTAGAACAATTGTTCAGAGATATTTCTTTCCAAAATCTAGTAGAAAACAGACAATACAGCATGCGCGAAATTATGATAATATCAATAAACAATGACATGGACTTTCTTCTGAAAGAATGAAAATTGCCTTACCTTGATCTAACCTTATATACTTCTGGAAGAATAGGAAGATTATAGATAATCTCACTTAACTCAAATTATTGTGACAGAATCTTTCATTAACTTATGACAGTATTTCTATATTTTTGTTAAAACTGGAATCCTTTAACTCTGGAAGCTGAATCAGTATTATCGAACTATTTCAATAATATCATTTTCCATTCGAAAAATATGTTCATGAGCTCTATTTGGATTTTTACATGAAATTTTTATTTAATAAACTAGTTTTCTATTCATATGAACCGATTCGAAAAAGGCACGTTGATAGAAAATGTTTTAGATTTAAAAAATATTCACATATTTTGGACTACACGAAACATTCCAGTTTGTTGAAATGTACCGGGAGTGAGTAAGGTAAAGTGTTTCTTTTCAATGAATCTAATTTTTCTAAAATTCTCAAAATGTTTATGATTTGAAAAAAATGTGAATAATCATTCCAATTAAACACTTTTTCACCCAGTTTAGTGACATACTGAATGTATTTCACAATGAGATTCTTCTATAACTCATTCTGAAAAGCTGAGTCGACAACTTTTTCCAACGATATTCATAATGGTGACTTTGATTTTTTCAATCAATACCTACTACTAGGTGATAACTTTGTTTCGGAAGCATTCGATTTCTGTCATTTTTTCCAATGCGAACTATTCGTTATGAAAGTAATATGAGTTTAGGAAAAACTTACATTTCATTCCAGTTGTTGCCTCTGATTCCTTTGTGCAGTCTGTACAATTTTTCTCAGTGCTAGTAGAATTCAGGAAACTTCCATTTGGAACTTTCACGAGAGCTCCAAAATCAGCAGGTTTCACAGTCAAATTGAACATATTTTCATCTGACGACAGCTCTGGAGAAAACCTGGACTCCGAAGGTGTTTCGATGACAAAGGACGGATATTCTTCAATAGTATTTGGTTCATCTTCTTCTATTCCCGGTATGCTGTTCTTAACTTCATCTAAGACAATGTTTTTGTTGTCAAGTGTAACCTCTAGTAGTTTGTTAGTTTCTGGTGTTGAATCCCACACATGTAATTCTTCTACATCGGCTCCATTGGAAAATTGTGAATCATCAGAAGACTGATTATTTTTTTCCATGATGGCCTTGTTGTCAAAGTTATGATCGTATGCATCCTCCAAATAGTTGTTGAAGGGGGGTATCAAATTCCAAACATATGAATTCCCTCCATTGGTTTCATTCGACATCAAACTACTTGCCAACTGAGACTTATCTCCATAGTCTTTTATATCCCCCATGGTACCCTCGCTCACCAATGAATCATTGTAGGAATATTCTGGGAATTGGGGAATATTATTTATGACATTTATTGAGTGCTGGACTTCATCGAATATGAAAGAACCCTGAGATGACTCATTTCCAACTGTCGTCATAGGTTTTTTAGCCAGTTGTTTCAGAGTGATATTGTGAGCAGATGAAAATTTTGGAAGTTTGTAGAAAAACTGAATACCATCGAAGTCTTCTATTTTTGCACCATTGTCTAAAGCATTATTCTCAGAATATTCTGGAGACTTGTGAACATCCTTCGTTATATTTGATAAACCTGTTTCCTTTTTCTGAGTACTACTATACATGAGTGGAGCTTCAGATGAGCTATTCTCAACAGTTGTTGCGAATTTTCTTGGAATTTCTCCCAGAGTAATATTGAAGTGCAATGGAATTTTTGGATATTCTGGAACAATCTGAGGTGACCGTTTCTCCTCATACTCTTCTATTCCTTTCGGAATTGTATTGTTGTCTGATAGGTAATCATGAGAATATTCTGGAGATTCATTTTTCACGTTGGCTTCCTCAATTTTCTGTGAAACTTCAGTCGAATTATTTTCGACAATAGCCAATGGATTCCTTGGATTTTCTTTCAGGTTGATATTGAACTGTAATGATGAAATTTTTGGGTGGTCATATGTAATCTGGCTTAATGATTTATTTCCATATTCTTCTATTTCTTCCACGGCATTATTGTAGTCTAATGGAAGACTGTGAGGATTTTCTGGAGATTTCGTCAGATTAGATGAGGCCAATCTTTTTCTCTGAGTTCTTTCAAATATCACTGAACCTTCAGATGATCTATTTTGCACAGCAACCAATGAATTCCGTGGAATTTCTTTAAGGGTGATATTGAAATGCACAAAAGAATATTTTGCATTTTTTCCAAAATTGGCAGTAATAATTCTACTCAGCTTTTCTCTAATTGATTTCGAATCATTTCCCACATCTCTTAATGAACCGTTGTTATTGATGTAGTCAGGGAGGGAGCCATTTTTGATTGGTATAAAGAACTCATCATCTGTTGGCAGGCTTCTAAGTGACAGAAGAGTGAGCCAATAACAAAAAAAAACAATGATAATAATAGTTCAAACATATGAAAATAGTTTGAGATTGGAGAATAGAAAAATATGGAAGCAAAAAAAGCAATGAAGTTTTTTATTTATTTTCAGCCTTGTGAAGTCTGGTGTTAGGTTAAGTTAGGTCAGAAGTGAGTGGATCTATTCGACCCTTCACCGAAACCCACAAGGTTTTATTGCGGCTCACACCTATTCAAACTTGACCAAATAAATCCAGCTTCTTGACGAAGCCGATTAGTTTGTATGGCGAGTGATCTTTCAGGTCAGATGGCAAAAGTGTGGTTCTACCAAACCCTGAAAACATGACTCGGTCCACGGCGGGGCAGGCAGAAAGTATATGCTCTGCTGCTCCATCATATTCCAAACAGAGGCGACACACACTGTCTTCTGACAGTCCAAGTCTCTGCCTATGATGATTTAGACGACAGTGACCCGTGAAGAGGCCAGTTAGACATCGTAGTTCATCCCTACTAAGGTCCAACAATTTTTTGATCTCAAGCTTCGTAGGGTGAATGAACGCCTTGGAGTGAGCCAATCCTGGAAGATTTTGCAAGACGTCTTTAAAACTTCTTGCCATCCAGGTGTTCAATGTTTGTTTGACAAAGCCTGAAACAATGCCAATGACAGGTTCTGGTCCGCTGAAGCTATTTGCAGCACCCTCTTCTGCTGGGTAGTCATCAGCCTCGTGGCCTTCCAGGCAAGTGTGGCTGAGAATCCAGACCAAGAGACAGTTTTTTAAGTCTTCCTATTGAGGAGAATCGATTTTGGCAATTTGCTACCAATTTAGACGTTGCTCGGTAGGAGCCAAGAACTTCCAATGCCGCTTGACTGTCTGAGAAAATTTATTGACATGTGTGTGAGGTTGAATTCTACCAATCTCTCCGCACACAATTCAATAGCAAAGATTTCCGCTTGAAATACAGTCGCATAGGTCCCTATGCAGGTTAATATCTCTGTCCTGGGTCTGCAACTGAAAACACCTGCACCAGAGCCTGGAGGTGTTTTTGCTTCACCTGTGAACCAACAACTATCTGCTCTTGATATTTTCTCTTTCCAGAGGATCCAGTCCTCTCTACTTGGAAAAAGTACTTAAGGCAGTTCGTAGTTGACAGTTGAAGGTATAAAGTCAGAGGTTATTTCCAGAATGCCGTTACTTCTAGTGTCAGCTAGCAGTCTAGTGAACTCTGCACTAGATTTCTTTGTGCAATTGGCGATGTGCACAAGTCTGTAGGTAGTCTATCTAGCCTCTCTCTCCAGAAAAATGTGGAGAGGAGGTAGTTCTAGAAGGATCTCCATGGCCGCTGAAGGTGTGGATAGCCAGACAAGCCTGTTTCTTTATGCCAAAGAGCTTCGCCTGAGCCGTTTTCTGTAAAGCTTTCGGCCACTAGACAATTGCTCCATAAGTGATCATTGGTCTGACAATCATCACATATATCCAATGGATTTGTTTAGGACCTAACCTCCAAGTTTAACCACAAATCCTTCGACATGTCCATAGGGACAGTTTGGATTGGTGTAAAACTTTTTCCAAGTGAGTGTTTCAGGTGAGTTTTTCATCTAGGACAATGCCAAGATATTTCACCTCCGTGTTCGATGGAGTGACCTCACTATTGAAGGAAAGTGGCGTTAAATCATCTGGTTTTCTTCTCCTGGTGAAGAAGATTGTCACAGTTTTGCTGGGGTTGACAGACATCTGCTCCCTCTGGTACCAACCGTGTACAACTTCCATCGCACTTTGTAGGACATTACAAGCTATCCTTTCCGACGTGGACCTTGCTAAAATGATGTCATCTGTATAAGCTTGTAGATCTACTTTTCTTGAAAGGAGGCTATCAAACAGACTATCCAACAGGAGCGACCACAGAAAGGGAGATAGTACCCCACATTGAGGGCAGCCACTGGTGACCCTGAACCTACTGACCTCGTCTCGAAGAGTCGTGGTTGCAGTGCTGTTCACCAGCATGGCATAGATCCATCCAGTTATGGTCGATTCTATGCCTTTCACAGCCAGGGCTGATCCTTAGAAGATAATATTCTGTCTAGTTTCATTTTTCATTTATGTGATTTCGAAATCTGAAGCATATAAATCAATAATCTTTCAAAACAAGGACCTTGAGGACCTGTTGAAACATTTTTTCAGATCATGATGAACCAAATGGAAAAGATAACGGAAAGATTCGTAAAATCTACAGTGGAGTTTATGGATCCAGAAATCAAGAAGTTATTTATAATTTATTCGAAACCTCGTCTTTCATAATTTGGAACGAATGTATCTCATTCGAATAATAAGTATCAAAAATATAGTTCATTCATCTATATATGTATTCAAAATGATGGAAGAAGTATTAACTTTTTCACTATCATAACAAGAAGAGTCAAATTGAGCTCTGATGATTCAATAATGTTTTAGTATTATTTCCACAAACAAATTCTCAAGAGCTAAATTATACTTACAACATACTACTTCCACCAAAACACAATATAGCACAGAAAAGATAGACTATTTTCATTTTGAAAAATCGCAGAATCAAGTAAAAACCGAATGTCCGAGTCGATTTTTAATTTCCTTATATATTATTCTACTATCTGGAAAAAGTCATGACCAGATGGCCAGACCACGTAGGCAAGCTGATAGAAATTTCTCGAACACTCGCAGATGTTCAATTCTGAAAATATTGATAGTGGAAAAAGTGAATTTGTCTGCCAAAGATAACTTTGAATCACCTTCTATCTTTTTTGATAGCTAATTGTGACCACAAAATATTCTGCCTAATCTTCAAGGTGTTTGGGACTTATCAAACTGTACTCGTAAGTGGCAATTAATTTTTGAATCATCTGAGTGATTCACTGGATTCCTCATATTATCGGTTGAGTGAATAATTTTTGGTGAAAGTTGTGAAAAACTTTTCGGAATGAAACGAAAAAAACAAGATAAGTTGTTGAAGGAGAATAAACCCTGTTTCTTTCGTGAGAAATTCCACTTGATTGGCTAATTGCTTAGCAACCCCAACCCCTCATCGATATAAGTGGTGCAAAAAGTTCGAATTTTTATTTATTGATTCGGAGATTTACAGCAACATTTCAATAGGTATCAAAGACAAATATTTCAGAATCGAATTGAATGCTGCAACTTTGAGTGGATTTAAAATGTGGAAAAATTTACAACAAAATTACCAATTTCTACAAAAAAAATTGATTTTGTTGTGATAAAGCGTGTGATGCTAAATAGCCATTGTTATAAATACTTGGATAGGGGCTGTTTGTCAGATAAGCACATCAAAATTAATTGTTTTGTAAAAAGATTCAGACCTATTGAAAGTCATTAGTTACATCAAGCCATAGGACTTGATATCGATGTTGAACAAATTCTTGACTCAGTTTAGAATTATTTTTCAGTTTGTAGTTGCTACTAAATCGTGTTTTCTTGGGTTTCTAAACTATAATTCATTTTTCACTTTTTAGTCTATTTGAGTTCCAACTTTTTTCCTTGAGATCACATGCACAAAGCCAAAGTTTTATTCGAATTGATTTGCAGTCCATGATGCTCCAAGTATAGGAATGTTTTATGCAAATCTGAGTTTCTATTGGCTGCGCAACTTTCTGTATCAGTGTTATGGGAAGACAAGTATAACTGTATATCATATGAGTATGAATATACCTGAAAATGTGATAAGAAAGTGGGATAATCAAAAATAAACATAATGAACATCAAGGGCCCTAGAATGCTTCCCTGCGCTACACCTGAGATGTTTTCTATCAGGGATGACTAAGAGAAATCATTCAGTTTGACCCTCTGTGATCGACCTGTGACATAGCTGGTCATCCATTCAAGTAAAATGTCATCAAATCCTATGAACTTGAGTTTGCCGATGAGCAAATCGAAATCAACTAAATCGAAAGCTTTACTTTGATCGAGCAATACAAAAATGGTGACTTCTGATTCATCTCTGGTTCTCGCAAGATCGTTGATTACTTTTAAGAGGGCAGTCTGAGTTCCGTAATTCTTGCGGAACCCAGACTGCTTGTACGGGAGTATTCGATTTTCTTCGATAAAAGCTTTTACTTGGCGATAAAATTTTTCTCGAATATTTTAGAGAATGAGGGCAGAATGCTGATAGGGCGCAGGTCAGTGAAAGTAGTTGGTGCCTTTTTTTTTTCGAGATTGTAATTATGTTGGCAACCTTCCAAACATCTGGAAAGATAACCTTTCTGAAGGACTCGTTGAAAATATGTTTGAATTTATCAAATTTATCAATTCATTGTGGTATCACTGAAGATCTTATCTTGATATTTGTTTTGTCAATACCTGAAGCATTAAATCTTATTTCTTTGATAGCAGTCAAAATATCATCATTAGATTTATCGTTAAGGGAAAAGTTCAAAGAAGAGTTCAATTTGTTACTCATAATCTTCATATATTACTCCAATTCATTTTGGTTTTATTTACATCAGCTGGATTTTTCTAGCAATTTAATCTACAACAATGAAATATTTCAACAAGTTTTATCCCTGATTTTTATTAGAGTTCCGATGAATAATGATAACGTTCATTCCAAAATGTAAAATGGCTGAACATGCACAAAAATTATATTATTTTTGAATATTTTAGAGGACATTTCTATGAAGATGATTAGGCTCTTCAAAACTCCATTTTTTTATTGAAATCATATTTTGGAAACTGTCTTTTCGTATAATCAGATTTTCTTTGAAATATGTTTTTTATTGAACTGAAGTCATCTTTTTCCGAGCATAAACAGTTTTTCATATGCCTTTTTCTTGGTATTTTCACCTTCCACAGCCTGAAAAAATATAATAATCATATTGGGGAACTTTTTACAGGCTAAAGGTGTAGAGAGGGCAAAATTTATAGTTTACCCTGATAAGTTACCGTGTAAAAATCAAATTATTTTTTACCAAGAATAACTGTTCTATTTATCAGTAACTTGCCTATCAAATAAATTGCTAAGAAATGATTCTTTACGTTTCGGAGGCCAAAATCTGCCTTCGCCTTCAGAAATGGACAAAAATTCAAATCTATCTACACTTCTTCCTTTGCTGATTATTCATTTCTCATCTTCTTCGATAGATGTCAAAGGAGTTTTTGAAGTATTTTTATAAATAATGAGAAATGAGTATGTATTCAAATGTAACTTCACGATGAATTCAAAATTGGGCACCATATGTAAAAATGATCAAATATTTTCATCACTTATACATTCAAGAAATCAAATGAATGAATTACAGTCACAATGTTCATTATATCAAAACTAAGTCACATCCATTATTATGAGTATAACCACAATGATACTATTGATAAGCCAACGACAATAGCTAAGAAGTTATCAGCCAGCGGCTATCTCTCTAGGGATCCATTCAAGAAGCTCGTTGAGAGACCGAGCTATCTGTATTCAATCAGCGGCGTATCTAAAATTGATTGAACGTGGTGAAACCCAATTTAATCCGTTATTATATTATCAGATTTGAGAGTGATGCTGCTTTGTTGGTTGGCAATTCCAGGTATCTACCTAGAATCATAACCTTTGTTTCTTTGAGGAAATGAAATACAAATTTATGAGATTTCTGTGCAAAATATAGAGTGCTGTAGGAAATATGATCTTTGCAACAGATACTGACAATTTCATTGAATGGTAATGAAGCTGAACAACTCAATTTGAGCGATCAAATCGCTGTATTGATTTTGTCAACTGAGAGTTATTCGAATAAAAAACAACGAGGAATGAAATATTCAAATGAAGGGATATAAAAAACATTTATGATTCACATGAATTATTGCAGAATGGATTATATAAGTCTGTTTATAGATATGACCAAATTGACCTTGTGTGAGATTTTTTCAGAAATTTTGAAAAAATTTCAGACATTACCTGCCCGATCAGAAATGTCAACGTTGATGGCGATGGGAAAAGAATGAATAAGACAAAGTGGTATCAAGAGCAGATAGTTATTGGTTCACAGGTGGATCAAAAACACCTTCAGGTTCTAGTGCAGGTGCTTTCAGTTGCAGACCCAGGACAGAGATATCAACCTGCCTAGGAACCTATGCGACTGTATTCCAAGCGGAAATTTTTGTTATTGAATCACGTATGAGGAGATTCGTAGAATCCAACCTTATAAACAAGCCAATGAAAATATTATCGGACAGTCAAGTGGCGTAGGAAGCTCTTGGCTCCTACCAAGCAAGTTGGTAGCAAATTGCCAAAAACGACTCTCCTCGATAGAAAGACTGAACAGATTATCTCTGGTCTAGATTCCTGGCGATACTGGCCTGGAAGACAATGAGGCTGCTGACTCATTTGGAGAGGAGTGTGCTGCAAGCAGCTTCATCGGACCAGAACTTGTCATTGGCATCGCTTCAGGCTTTGCCAAACGAACATTGAACACCTGGTTGGTAACAAGATTTATGGACTTCTGGCAGAACCTTCCAGGATTGGCTCACTCCAAGACGTTCATTCACCCTCCGAAGATTGGAACCAAAAAGTTGTTGGACTACAGTAGGTATGAACTACGATGTCTAACAGCCCTCTTCACAGTTCACTGTCGTCTTAATCGTCATATGCGGAGACTTGGACTTTCGTAAGACAGTGTGTGTGGCCTCTATTTGGAAATTGATAAAACAGCAGAGCACATACTTTGTGCCTGCCTCGTTGGAGACCGAATCATCAGGACTTCAGAGTTTGGCAGAGCCGTACTCTTACCATTTGACCTGAAAGACCACTCGCCATACAAATTAATTGGCTTCGTCAAGAAGATGGGTTTATTTGGTCAAGTGTGAATAGGTGTGAGCTATAATAAACCCTTGCGAGTTATGGTGGAGGGGCGAATAGACCCTTTGATCTAACCAAAACTAACCCTTGGGTAGATGTATGAAGAACAGATAGGTAAGGATCAGGTGTCCACAGATTAACATGCAGATCATGCCCAAAAGTGTATGTAGAAAAGACTTCAGGAAATTTCAAAATGAGAATCTTCTAACATAAAAAAAGTTTCCAACTGAGTGCCACCTAACCATAGACTATGAAATACAGAAAGCGGTTCACGCTATATGGCCATCAAACTAAATAATCATTTACCACTGACAATCATAGAAGAAAACAGAAACAGACGGCATACTTCCAAAAATCTAGTTTTCGATTTGTTATGTAACATGGAACCGTATTCGATGCAAGAATTTTTTTATGGCAACTTCATGACTATTGCAGAAAACAGATAGATATTAGTATTAGTCATCAAAATTTTCATAATCCTAACAAATATAGACATGATATACCTATGCGAGGATATATTTTCATTTTCATTATATTTTATTATCTATATATTTTAGACAAATGCGTTTATATCTGTCTGACACTTATCCTATTTTTTTTCCTTTTTTTCAATATTAAGTTATAAGAAATGTACTTCCACGAATTTATAAACCTGTGATAATCTTTTGTTATCTTCTGTTGTATTTTAGTTATATGTATATTTTTACCTCACTGACTTAAGTTTTCATATGTTCAATTCAAAAACTTCAATAAATCCATCTATCTATTATGGTTATAGTTTATAACGCATTCGATAAGCACCTTCCGGCGTCTTCTGTTCATATGCCACACACTGTAGATTCACTAGAACACATTCCTCGTATCCTTTCATTCAGGTATGTTTCCTTTGAAATATGACCAAGTAGAATGTTTGATGCTTACTCGAGGTGCTTCGAAACGCTGCAATCTAAATCAATCAGATAATGAATAAGACTTGATCGCAACGTATCGCAGCATTTTGAAACAAAAACAAAAGCTTTTAATTATTATTTTACTTCAAATTAACGTCAAATTACATCGAGGAAAGTAAATAAAAGATCGAATGTGCAGTAATTTATTATACAATAAACGACACAAAGAAATCTTGTTAGTTCCAGGAAGGCGGCCTCGAGGCAATATCGCCTCCTTGTCTGGAGAGGTAAAGAGGCATTCTCTCGCTTCCGTTTAGAACTATAATTATCAAAACCCACACATACACATTCGAATAAAATGAACCGGTCCAAACGAGTTCCTCGACTAATTACTAAGGACTTTTATTGTGGATGCTGGTATTGTTCCAAGCAATGCCTCGCCTCACTTTGGCTAATGATTTACTCATTTGTTGTGAACCAATTAATAGTGAAAAATGGTCGAGTCACGTGAAAAGAGTGGTGAATTATTTTGGCAGTGGCTACTGACATAGATAAATTTCATTTCTTAAGAGTATCCGGCTGCCATATTCAACACTTTATTACTATTCGATTTTATTAATTAGTGACTCAGTCATCTGACAGCGATAGAAAAAAATTGTAATGTTATCTTGTGTTGGTTTCTCTTTCGTCATTTCCCTACTACATCGGTTCACATTCAATCGATGTTTCATGAATATATTCTCCCCGTGATACTTACCATAAACAAATACGTCGCCATTTTGACATGAGTTAGTGCCGGTGAATAGAGTTCGTCACCCAGTAAAATAACCCCCGAACTTAGAAAATACATGCGAAAAGGGAGAGAAGAGAACGATTCGGAATTCCACTCGAGTCATAGTTTATTTTCCTCGAGTTTCTTGAGAGAATATCGGGTGCAGGCAAGCAAACATTATTCTAGAATTTTAGGGTCGAATAACTTCGCTGGGACGACGCCGTAGTGCTCTGCACGACTATACAATCATCTCGGAAAAGGAATTCGACAAAAACATCACGAATTTGTAGAATTCTCATTGGATTTAAATTTTCTCGGATTACTGAGCAAGTTACCCATTGAAAAAAATATCAGGTTTGATATGCCTTCAATTTCGATTATTCTAGAATGAAAAATGTTTTAGACTCTTACAAGAAACTTCGAACTCTGAACAATCACGTTCATCAATAAATAATCCATCTGGGTTTTAATTCTATATTTAGCGGCGACATCTCACTAATAACTATCTATCAAATATAATGCACATGATGCATCCTCTCGATCATGGAGTACTATAATAATAATATCGTTTATTTTGTATAAAAAGTACATTTTTATACATGAAAGGAAAAGGGCTAACCAGATGCTATCTTCCACCCCTCCCAAAAATTATATAGTGTGTGCAAGAAAATAATGATAAAACAAAAATACTTATTTACCATCAAAACAATGAGAAGAGAAAAAAACTAATACAATCAAAAAGGGTCAATAACTATTAATATTCTTAGCATACTATTGGTCAATTCAACGATTCCATTCCTATACACTGAATCTTAAATTTGAAAAATAATACTTTAAAAATGTTTTTCACATGTTCATGGAAAGACAAAGAGCTATCTATCGTTACGCTTAGATTTTTAGCACAGTCAATGCCTGCGTTATCGAGAGTGAGCCTAAAATTTCAATCTGTGTTATTGACGACTTGTTTATTTCATGGAAATTCATGATTACTTCAATAAGATGAATGAAAACACTTTTATGTCTAATTTCCACTACGTTCATTTATTCTTACGACCGGTTTCGGGGTTTAGCCCATTATCAAGTAAAACTAACTTACTAACTTTTTGGAATGTGTACACGAATTACATGGGGTTACAGGTAGTCTGGGAGGCTAGGTACTGATTGGATAGAGGTACCAACTATGAAATTGGGAATGTTCCTCCTGATGAAAATCAAGTAGTTTTTATGAAAGAGCTCTAAATCAGCGCGTTTTATTTAAACTTATCATTTCAACCTTTTTCTTTAAAAAATTATTTAAATACTTAAAAAAGAGGAATGAAATAATGCATTCAACATTTAACGGGATTCGTTTCTATTTCACCATTTGGCAACATCGGTTATAGCTAATAAAAGACAGTGAATCTGTTACCTGTATGAGACAAACAAAGATGACCTATCTTCCTCTGTATAAATAAATAACAAAACAACTGTTGTTTAGGTGGCTTGTGGATGTGGTATTGAACTATTATTTGTATTTTGCCTTAATTGTTGATTTATAAAGATAATTTTTCTTTTTTAAAGTAGAATATCTAGGTACGTATGAATTATTTCAACTTGATATATTATATGCATTCTAGACGCTGTTGCCAATATGTGAATTAGAAACGAATCCCTATAAAAATTAAAACCCAACATTTGAAACATCAATTTGAATACTTTTCAAAGTGAATTTGAAAAAGTCATGAAATAAACTCAACTTTATTTTGTTCAAACTTGCATTTGCTGTAACAACATTCCCTATTATAGAGATTATCGGTGTTGCCAAATTAAAAAATTCAAGAGTGTAGACCTACATAGATCGAGTTGCTCGTGTAGGGGTATATATTTCGGGATTTTTATTCCATGGCGTCCAACAAATTTATTTTCTACCCATGTGTGTACAATTTTGAGATTATCTTTACTTATCTTGTGTTTTGTTTCTTGAAGATGTTCATACGTTGTAGATTTTTTGTCCAAACAGACGTATTCACGAAGCCTTACGTCAAAATTTCTACCGGTTTGGCCTGTATAAACTGCAGGGCATTCACCACATAAGCATCCCTATAATTTCTACAAAAAAAAAGATAATATATGAGTAGACAGAACTTGGTATGCAGTACTTAGAAGACGACAAATGGACTGAAATCGAACTCCGTCCCACGTCCCACCAGCTGTTCACCCTATCATTAACAACGTGGACCAATCAGAGCTACCTTGCACTCATTACAAGTGAGTAAATATTCTCATGGACACCTCACCGTCACAACCCTCTAAATACGAGTAAACACAGAGCTTCTCTGACAGTCATCGATGCCAACGCATACACTACTGAAGATGTCTGATGCAGTAGATGAGACGTTTTGTCCTTTTTTCGACCACAATATAATAGCCCAGATTTTGTATGTACTCTTCGATAAAAATACTTTTGATTTCTATAAGATATCATGTTGAACACTGTCGAGAAAAATAGTCTATCAGTTTATCAAAGAAAACCTGAAAATATATTTATATGTCCCTCAATGTGTTGCCTAGGAAGATGCTATATATATGATAATCTGAAGTCCTGGTTGAACTGCGTCTGGTGATTTTAGTCCTCACTATCAGTTAAATTTTCATTTGAATTTTTATCATGGACAAATAACACAATAATAATGAAAAGAAAGATATATTTGAAATTGCAACTAAAATATTATTAATGTATTACATACAAGAAATGCACTTGTTGGAAACTTACAGAAGAGTATATTAAATAATTATATTATTATCTAAATTGAATGGGTTATATTTTTAGGAGTAATTAATTTTTTGGGAAAGAAAGTTTTTGGCTTTCTAATACTCAATCTTGATACAAAAAAATGTGGGAATCTGCCAAAGAAAGGAAGGAAGCAATCATTTTTAAAAAAATAACTCTAAACATGAGTGTATGAGCGAGGGTATAAGTAACGAAGACACTATTGAAACTATTGGAGAATTTAGTTAATATAAAATTATTCAAGAAACCCAATTTCATGATATCATTGAACATCACGGTTTGAATTGAAATGAATTTGCTACTCAAGTAATTTTGTTATTTTTTTTAATGGACCTGAATTCAGGATGTAACAAAATGATTTATGCCAAACAATAAACAGTATCTCATTGCCTGTAAGGTTCTGGAAAAACTATTAGATAGAAAAGTTCTTATAGTACCACATGTTCAGCTAGTACAAAAAGAGGCACCAATTTTGAGCCATCCTGTATTCAAAATTGATCACTATTATTTCCTAAAAGTAAACACACTGGAGGAGGCTTGTGTAAGAATTGCACTGTGCGTTAATAACGTACACGTGATTGAGTGGATATTTGAGGCTTTCGGATACACAATAGTACAGTTTCGAGGAAGACATGGTTTCATTAGATTACATCACATCTCAGGTTCCAAACTAGATACAGACGCTGAATTCCTTTGATCTCGTGCTACTGTCTTTTAGGAAATCTTTAAATTATCATTGTCCAAATATACACACAAAAGTTTCTCAATGTCTTTACAAAGCTAAGTGAAACATGTGCGGAAGGAACACAAATAATCTGAAGATTTACAACGTTATTAATATTTGTTTGTATGACGCTGTTTCCCCGAAAGTTATCATTTCATTACATTAAAATTAAACCCGCCGAGTTAAAATTATACTACAGGAGCGTATACAATCGCATATAGTAAATACAACATTACTCAACAAATAAACAAATATGAAATCCATCATAAAGCATATATTCTTCATCAGAAATCTTGCACATCTTGAAAATAACAAGTATTATTCTCTGGAGAACATTCGAGGTAAGGTCTCGCATATCCAATTATATTTTCAGCCATCAATAAAAACCCTAATTAGTACGTTTGAATGTAGTGGCGGAAAACAGTAGTGGCAGAAAATTTAGTTTTGTTATTTCAATTTTTTACATTCAACTGTATGTGCAGTTCTTCAGTATTTTTGCTTTCAATAATTTTTCTACAATGAACTTACAAAAATGTTGATATTTTGAAATTGAAATGACCCTACATTTCTTCAAAATCGTTCAAGTATATTTTCTTCTAATTGAAAGGGCAAATCATGAGGCTCATATGATTTAAAAATTCAACTTTTACTTTTTATTTGAACCTTATCGGAATGTCAAGTCAGTATTTTATTATTAAATTTCCTAGAGTGTGGATTTGAGATCAAAATGAAACTTTTCTTCCTATAATCATGGAAATAAAATGAATCCCCTTTTGATTCAGAGTAATGGGAAAAAACTCTAGAATTTTTTAGATTTTTATAAAAGTTGGGGAGTGGTGGATTTTTGGATCACTCTTCAGTTTTTACCACGAAGAAAAATAGGGATTCAATAAAAAACTCCTCGTAGGGCCTCAGGAACCCATTTTTCAATTTTGAAATAACTAGAAAAAGTTTTTTGTCGCTGTTTTTAGAAACAACTCGTTTTGCAAGGAATTGAACCGGAAGAAAAATTTATATAACACATGCGAAAAATTCTTTGGAATCTCATTAAATTTCTGTAGAAATTTCTGCCGTATCATGGTTTTGGAAAATAAACTCAATTTCTTTGAGGTCTATGACAGAACGCGATGGACTCAAAACAGAAAAAAACAACTTGTCGTCATGAAACATTCATTTCTTCTGAAATTTTTCAGCAAAGTATAAGATCGAAAAGATTTTCAAAGTCAATTTACTTTTGTTTCAATTTATTCCAAAATGAATTGGAAGGTACTAGAACCTTTTTTCCTTAATTGCCTACCTTTTATTAAGGAGTCGGTTTTTCAGCCTAATGAAGTTGGGCAGAGCAACCCAAAAATCCACTATTCATTAAATTTTATTCGAAAGCAAAACATATTGTTCCAATATGAACTTGTTGGTTTTCTTTCCAGACGAATCGTATCTCAAAGGATGTGCATTTTCGATTCCGCAAAATTATAGAAGAAATGTCTTATTTTGAGCTAAAAAACACGCACTCCTAAGACCCTATCTACTAAAATCATCTGCTTATTTTCAAATTAATGATATTCAACTTCTTGGTGAAAAATCTCTGTCAATCAATCAATATGCTATTCTCTTGAACAAAAAAAGGAATTATTCAATGAAACCAATGGTATATGCTGAGGTAATGTTAGTTTCATGTTTCAACTGTGAGTTGTATTCTATGTTCAGCTGAACGTCTTATACTGTAATAAATGTTGTGGTGAGTTATTAGCAGTTATATCGTGTTTGTGAAATACGAAGTCAGGCTATACGAACGCGGCCATGCTAAGCGGTAGTTTTTGTGTCAAAAAACAGTATATTCATACAATCAATAGTAGAAAATATATTTTTTGTACAACTGTCATTAAAAGTGAAATTTTTTATGGCTGTCAAGAGTATTAAAAGATGATGTTTACGTAGCGTGTTAAAAATATTTTTAATGCTAGTGTTAAAAGTATTTTTAACACGATTTTTTCGACCAAATAGCAATAAACAAAAAATAATAATTCAATTTTCAAATTTTATTATGAACAATAGATATATATATATATATATATATATACAATTAAATTCTGTTACAAATTATATACATTAATTACATTATTATTATTTATGAACATTAATATGAAAAGTACAATTAAAACCTTGCGATGTTGAAAAGCCTTGTAACTAGTTAAGTTGACAATTTCATCGGCATTTCAACATTTCACTCTTGAAGTGAAGAGGACGACGCTTTAACGCTGGAGCTAGCTGTTAGGATTATTCTTTCAACAATAGCCTTTCTATAAGAAATACATTGATCGATGTAACCCTCAGCTACTGTTGTAGACTTCCATCCTCCGTGCTTCTTGATATCTGTTATATTTGCTCCTGATTCTGCTAGCAAAGAAGCAGAAGACCTTCTGAAACAGTGACCTGTATATTCCTTTGGTTCCGGGAGGTTCTGAAACTCAGCAATGGTAGAGGGCATTTTCCCAAACGTATTTATACTAACGGGGTTGACACTGCATTTATAATTTGAGTGTTTCAGAAAAAAAAACGTTGATGATTGATAACAGAAGGGCGTAATGCAACGTATTTATTACAATAGTCATTGTTTTTTCCAACAATGTAAAAAAACGACCTATTTTCGTTTTTGTATTTGGAATTTGACCAATCAATGTTTTATCCATTAATTCAACGTCTTTTATTGATAAATGGCACAGCTCTTCAAGCCGGCAGGCTCCATATATTCCGAAAGTAGTAGCAACTTTTATCATCAAATATTTTTCATCTGGCGCTTCATTTATAAACATCTGGACTTGTACAGAAGTAAGAGTTTTTTGATTTTCTGTGCCATTAAGAATGCTATTACCTTGAAACATTTGCTTGTATTGACACCACTTTCAACAAGCGCACTCGACTTCATCATTGAAAACTTGCTCCACAAATTTGACAAATTTCATATTTTTGATTTCTCTTCTAGATAGGCTAAGAATACTGTTTCGCTGAAATTTCCTTCTACACCAGCTAAAAAAATTAGAATATGTGATGTTGTACTGCTGAGCCGATTTATTTGGTAACAATTCAATTGAATCTTTTTTTGCAACTCGCTACGCTCGTTGCGTAAACTTTTTCACTCAGAAATTACTTTCAATACTAATATTATAAATAGCTATTGTAGATACATACTTAATACATGGTATTTAGTCATTTTTTAAAGTGAAATTTCAACTCTCAAACAATAGAGCACTAGCTTGACTGCAGGAGATCTATTGAAAAAACAGTAGACCAGACAATACTGAACACGGCGCTGCTCTGCGATTTCTTCTTCATCTGTAGTGTTTTGATTCGCAATATCCCGCAGTTATTTTGCTAATTCAGGCGTGGACATATACAAAAGAGTTATTCTACTATTTTTGCTTGTTTTCTAAAAACGTACACATTTTGTTACTTTGTGTTTTATATAAGAAATTTTTTTTACAAAGATAAACACTTCATATAATGTGATCAAAACGTGAGGTTCGTTTAAAATCAATTTCGTCAGTTCAGGACATCAACTTCTCATTTCATCATAATATTCGTAAAGCAGCAAATACATGTTATAATCGCACAAATCTCATTTGTGGTTCGCTAATGTAAATCTATCCGTGTCCACGTTCACCCTCCTTATCCACTCAAGTTTCCCTTCAGCCCTTACTTCGAAATGAAACCTTTCCGTTGGAAATATAAAATGCTCCTTGATGCAAAACACGATCCTTGCAAAATCTTACATATAAGTAATTCTTTACAGGATTCTCGAAAGGTTTTTCGTTATAAGGGCCTTAAGAGGATAAAGTTTCTAGGGGCGGGTCAGAATATCCATCCCCAGCAACTATCCATTCCTCCGCTCGGCCAATTGGAATTTTTTATCCAAGGAATGCAATAATCGGCTGTTTCAGATTCACTGAGAAAACATTCTTGAAATTTTGCTGTATTTCAAAACTCAAACGATGCTTACTTACCAGTGTTGCCTATTCATTTACTTATAGTTTCTATTCGACAATTATAACAAATAATAGATTTTAAGAGGTAGACACCAAATACAAAGTGACTTGAAAATGTCAAAGCAATCAGTTTTGTTTTGTAAAATTGTTCTGTTTTTTTTCGTTAACCAACTGTCGCATCCCTACGAACGACAACCCTCTATCTATTGTCAAAGATAACAGATGTAAAATGCATATCAAACGGGGACAATTTGACATGGCCAGTTAGACTGATCTGTTTGGTCTGGATTCCCGGCCACACTCGCCTGGAAGGTAACGAAGCTGCTGACTCCCTTGCAAAGGACGGTGCTGCAAGTAGCCAGAACCTGTCATTGGCATTGCTTTAGGCTTTGCCAAACAAACATTGAACACCTGGATGGCAAGAAGTTTTAAAAAATTCTGGCAAAATCTTCTAGGATTGGCTCACTCCAAGGC
>WOGR01000196.1:0-29984 GCA_015342045.1 Leptinotarsa lineolata | reverse complement strand
TGCATTAGATTGCTTTGTGCAATTGGCGATGTGCACAAGTCTGTATGCAGTCCATCTAGCCTCTCTCTCCAGAAAAATGTGGAGAGGAGGTAGTTCTTCAAAGATCTCCATGGCCGCTGACGGTGAGGAACTGATGGCACCACAAATATCCAGACAAGTCTGTCTCTGTATGCCAGAGAGGTTCGCCTGAGCCGTTTTCTGTAAAGCTTTTTTTTGGACCTAAGCCCCAAGTTTTACCACAAATCCTTCGACATGTCCATAGGGACAGTTTGGATTTGTGTAAAACTTTTTCCAAGTGTGCGTTCCAGGTGAGTTTTTTATCGAGAACATTGCCAAGATATTTCACCTCCGTTCCAAATGGAATGACCTCACTATTGAGGGAAAGTGGCGATAAATCGTCCAATTTTCTCCTCCTGGTGAAGGGGATTATCACAGTTTTGCTGGGGTTGACAAACATCTGCTCCCTCTGGCACTAACTGTGAACCACGTCCATCACCCTTTGGAGGATATTACAAGCTACCCTCCTGACGTGGACCTTGCCGAAATGACAAGGTCATCTGCACAAGCTTGCAGATCTACTTCTCTTTCAACGAGGGCGTCAAGCAGACTATTCAACAGGAGCGACCACAGAAAGGGAGATAATACCCCACCTTGAGGGCAGCCTCTGGTAACCCTGAACCTGATGGCCTCGTCTTGAAGAGTCGTAGTTTCGATTCTGTTCACTAGCATGGCATAGATCTATCCAGTTATGGTTGATTCTATGCCTTTTCCAGGCAGGGCTGATCCTATAGATTTAGGTGGTGCATTATCAAATGCTCCTTCTATATCGAGAAATACAGCAACCGCAATCTTCTTGTTGTCAAGGGATTGGGTAATTTTCTCTACGAGGTTGTTTGATGCTAAATATGTCGATTTGCCGGTTAGATATGCATACTGGTGATTATTCATATATAAAGCAACCTTCCTGATGTGTCCGTCCAGTATCCTCTAAAGTCCTTTCAACAGGAAGGAGATACGAGAGAGTCCTGCAGAAATCATAATGAGGTTGCATTATCCAATTATAGCACGTAATTTTGGCATACATTGATAATAACGATGTCACTCTAGAGAAAATTTCAGTTTCTTGTGTGTGTGTGTATATAGATATCAGTGTATTTTTTGTTTTGTAAGAAGTTCTAACATCATATCTATTTCCAATCCATCTTATCTTTTGAGATAGTTCTGGAATGAAAGGTATAACGTTAGTTGTGGAAGGTGTCGGTGGATGTTGAAAATACCTAAAGAAGGTTGATAAAAAAATCAATGTATATAAGAAACACTATCACTACAAGAACTTTCATTTCATTTTCACAGGCTCTCGTAAATTTCAACAGCTTGTATCTTTTGTGACAAATAATTTTGTCATGGGATTGGACAAATTATTGCTTTGTAATGATCTATGGCGAGTTTTTCAAACTTCTAGGTTCCATTTTCCAAAACAACAAACTTATATAGACGTCTAACCTGAAATAATAATGTTATCAACAACTGAAAAAATTTAAACATGGAGTTATTACAATCCTTGATGAACCTTATCTCGAAAGTTTATTAACAAATGTGTTCCCATCTGAAGATGGAGAAACGGTTCGATCTTTGAGCCTTTTCATGAAAACTATCTGCACTGTGGCAAGTGGAGTATCATATTGACAAGAAATATTACGAAATCATTAGCTACGTATATCTATCGAATTTGCATACAAATTGTTTTTTTTTCTCAAACAAAATACGCCCAGGGTTTCCGATTTTGGGCGGCGATGTGGGAAGTTGTTTATTTCTCATTTCTTATGAAAATGAAAAAGGAAAACCATTAGTGTGTGTGGGCACCATAACAATACCGAGAGATTGAACGATGTTTTGAAGACATCCTAATAACATCATTTAGTGTCGTTGGGGCGATAAAAGATTATGGTATCAATTCTCGGAATATACCTAAATTTAATGAGAGAAAAAAGTTCAACTTCAAATAAAAAAAATTCTTGAGTGATTTAAAATGAGTGTGCATTTTTTGTTGGCGAGTTAGTTGTTTCAATTGTACCTACTAGGTATGTACTTAAATAGTGAGGCGGCGCACAACTACTCACAAAACTTACAAAATGACAATATTGAGGTCGTAATTTCGAAATTACGAGATTAAAGTCGAAATTTCGAGTTTAAAGTTGTAATTTCGAGTAGTCGAGAAGTCGAAATTTTAAAATGAAAGTCCTAATATAGAGTTCAAAGTCGTAATTTCGAGTTTGAAGTCAAAATTTAGAGACTGAAGTCGAAATTTGTAGTTTAAAGTTGAAATTTCGGGATTAAAGTCAAAATTTCGAAATGAAAGTCCTAACGTAGAGTTTAAAGTAATGATGAAGTCCGAACTGCTGAAATTCACCACGAAACATTGTCATTCACCTTCAAACTAATGATTTTGAGTTAAAAAGTCGTAATTTCGAGTTGAAAATTCGTAATTTTGAATTCAAAGTCGAAGTTTCGAGATTAGAATCGAAGTTTCGAAATAAAAAGTCAGAATTTTGAGTTTAAAATCGAAATTTTGAGATTAAAGTTGATATTTCAAAATAAAGTCGTAATTTCGAGTTGAAAAGTAGTAATTTCGAGTTTGAAGTCGCGATTTTAAGTTGAAAAGTCATAATTTCGAGTCAAAAATTCTTAATTTCGAGTTCAAAGTCGAAATTTTGAGAAAAGAGTAGAAATTTCGAGCTAAAAAGTCGAAATTTCGAGATTGAAAACGAAATTAAACTTATAATTTCGAGTTCAAAGTCGTACTATCGAGAAGGATAAAACACAAGCACTATAGGAAAATCCTTAAGGCGCTCTAAGAGCGGTGCCTGTGCGAAAGCAGCGATTTATGTTGGATTTGTATCGTTAGAGATTAAATTCATTAGGAGAAACGTTCTCAGCAAGTTTATTCTACATAAACGCATGTTTCCAAAGAGTTCTCAAATACTGAAGTTCGAGGTATATTGAGTTGAACCTCAAAACTTGAACACCTTTCCTGGAAGTATCTATGAAAGAGAGAAAAATCTCTAACCTTTCTTCGATCTTCCAGATTATCAAGGTTGCAAGTGTTGTTTGCGTCTTCAATCAAGCGGATGGCTCTTTTCTGGATAAAATCCATCAGCTTCCAGCTTCAGGAATTGCTTAGGGGTGGAGCTCCATACATGTTAACAATATTCCAAAGGAGGTCTAAGAAAGTGGTGGAATCTCAGTTACGTGTTTTTGTGAATGAACATGATATTTTATCACAATCCCAGTCTGGTTTTCGAAAGCGGGACAGCTTTACTAAATATCACTGATGATATATTGGGGGGGTATCGACGATAAAAAAGCCTGCATTCTGGTGTTACTAGATTACACTAAGGCATTTGATACAATAAACTACAAACTACTTTTGTCGAAACTGAAATTTATAGGTATGTCTACGATAACAGTGACTTTTTTTGAAATTATCTCTTAAATAGACGGCAAAGAGTCAGATTAGGTCAAAACGTCTCGTCTCCACTCCACGTCGTCAGTGGAGTTCCACAAGGATCAATACTAGGTCCTCTTCTCTTCACTTTGTATACTGCAGATTTTCCAAATTCTATTTGGCATTGCCATTTTGAAATGTATTTCAACAGAAACTTCCGATATTTGACAATTGATAACGGCCATAGTTGAAGCTACGTCTGTCAAATTAGTCAACATTCATTCAGTCTGTTTTGACAAATTACCATAGATGGATATAGCATTCAACAACTCGTGTTTCAACAAAATGTGTGTTCTGTTATGGCAACGTACCGCGCGCTTCGCCAATTTTACGGTCGCCATAATCATCCTACCGAGAGAACTATTCGCAACGTGGTAGATAAATTTGGGTCCACTGTTTCAGTGAACGATCGGAACGCAACTCAAGATCTGCCGAAAACATCACCGCTGTCTGTAAGAGTGTGCAGAAAAATCCGCTCTCGAGAACTAGGCCTTTCGCAGACCACTACTTGGCGAATTTTGCATCGCTTCTTGGGCCTGCACTCGTACAAAATTCAACTTTCTTAGAAACTGAAGGTAAACGACTATAGACAACAACGTCTGTTCGCTAAATGGGCTCTTGAGCAGTTGGCAACTGATCATAATTTTCATCAAAAAATCATCTTCAGCGATAAGGCCCATTTCTAGATGTATGGGAACAAACCAAGTTATCGAAATTGGAACGATACCAATCCACATGAGATCCACGTGCATAAAATGCATCCCGAAAAAGTCACTGTTTGGTGTGGATTTTGGGCTGGCGGCGTCATCGGTTCATATTTCTTTGACGAAGACGTTAGCTAGACCATCACTGTTAATGGCGAGCACTTCTAATCGATGATAGCCAACTACTTCTCGCCTGAATTGAATGATGTTGACACCAACGAGATGTGGTTTCAACAGGACGGCGCTACATACCACGCAGCTCATGGTACATTGGATATTCTGCACGAGCGATTTAAGGGCATGACAGCAGTGGTTTGTGGCTTATGCCAACGGTCATATGCAACTCAATTTATGTGCCAGTCATGGAAAATCGGACGTTTCGGATGCGCTCCACCTAGATAAACCGTGGCGGACATTTGGACGTTGTTATATTTCACACATAATGGCACCAAAAGGTCTTTCAAAAGAATAAAACATTCCGATGATATCTCACATACACTTTGTTTTATTTGAATTTGAAGATGAGAAGCTCTTAATGAAAGGTCCTCTATAAGAGAAAATAATTTTGAATGAACTTTTATCGCTTGAGATTGTGAGATATTCCTGATTACAATGAAATTATTGTACACATTCAGTTGTTCCTGGGGTAAGACATTTGAAATCCAAATCGAAGGTAGGTATAGTTCATTGGAGCTGATATTTCCATTGACAAAATAATTGAACAGCGTAGTTTTGGGCGAAACGTTCGGAGTCAATCTTTCCATTGGAACACGGCTACCGAACTCGGATAACCAAAGTTCGAACAACAATGGATGGTTTTTAGGCTCTTTTGTAGAATACATTTTTTTCGTCAATCATTATATTTTGAAATGGCACCGTGAGGGCCATTTTCTACAAATTCAATATGGCGGCACTATGACCTCAGCTCTGGGAATATTATCAAGCAACTTGATGTAGTTAGAAACAAAAGACAAAGTTTGCTCGGTTTCAAATATTCATTCTAAAATCCAAATTTTTCACCAATTCACGTACTTTTAATTAGTTTTAGTACTTCATTTTCTCAAAAATTTCGATAGAAAGGGAAGAACTCAAATATTACAGTGTATTTTTTCTACTACAAGAAATGTAAAAAATTTCATGTAATTCATTTTTATGCTTTGGTAAGAAAGAAGAAATTTCAAAGCTACCTATACTTCAGTGAAAATTGCATTCCAAAAAAATCAAAATAACGTGAAATAGGGGAAAATTTCACTTCTTGAATTTTCATTCAAAAACTGACCAAACTTTGACTTTTGTTTTCCACTACATCAAGTTGTTTCCATAGTGTGGATAAATACGATGGGCAATATGGGCATATTCAGCGATAGTTTACAGCATTACGTTGCGATCTTCTCGTTGGTATACTCGTTGATGACATTAACAAATCTTGTTGGTAAACTCTAGAATTGCTCCAATGAACTATACCTACGATTTAGATTTCACATTTCTTAAACCAGGAACAACTGAATGTGTGCAATGATTTCGTTTCCATTAGGAATATATCATAATCACGATAAAAGGTTCATTTAAATTTCTTTTCTTCTATAAAATGGTTATGATGTTCAAAACTTTCAAAATGTTCATGTTTCCTAACGGACTGTCATTTTCAGTACACCATTTTCATAATCCCCCAAAGTATAGAGTGGTAAATGTTACTGAAATGATTTATGAAACTTTCATCTACGTATCTATCTTACATGTTTCACAGCAGCCAAATGTTATCCGTAGTATGTCTATATTATTCGAAGTAGTGGCCAATTTAATTCACCCAACTCTATGAATATGAAAGAAATTACTGAATATTTTCCTGTGGTAATAGCTAAGGGAATGAATTATTCTAATTCCCTTACTTTCAAAGAAGCACGAACACTCTGCATCCATTCAGAGTGCTAATGGATGACTAATCTTTCTGGTTTAACGGGAATTCGCTGCATCAAAAATTTTAATATTGCTACATCAAATAGAACGATGTTTGGTGGGCATCAAATCTGCATTTTCTGTATTTTATCAGTAAAATCACATCTACATCCATCCATTGATGCAGGGCAATTTGGAGAACACTGTTTGATATGTAAAAAAAATAATCAAATTTTGTTTACTGTGCAATCGTAAGCTAGAGATGGAGCGAGGATTTTGATTAGATTTCGACTTTGGCAGAAACAACCAGTTCCGAGTAGATGATAGAGAGAAGTAGACAAATTTTACCGAATACGAATAGTTTGTTAACAAAATGTTGGCAGTTGAAGGTTTCACTAAAATGAGGATTCCAGTGGTTGAGGTAGGATAGAGATTCTATAATTAGGTATTTCGAAATGAATATAGCAGCGAGTATTAGAAAGCTTTTATAAAAGTCAAATTAGCTTGACTTAAGTTGGAATTTTCAATTCAAATGAAAGCTATTATAATTTATATGCTTCAGGTTGAATTCGAATTTCTATAGTAATGTTCATTTGTTTAATTGACTGGCTGTAAAGCAAACAGTGTATAATCATAGAATCGTGTTGAAAAGACACAAATATCTGACTAAATCTCGGTTCTAGTCAATAATATATCATTTAGAAACAAATTATCGGAGGAGCCAGATGAAGTAATCAAAACAAAAATTTCGTGGTAGTATTTTGGAACCCCAAAACGAAATATTCGCAATAGTTCCAGACTATAATCCGGAAGTATTCTGCGTTTCAGAGAGAGAAAATTCTTGGCATCCAGAGATAGGAAAGGTTGGCTCTACAGTTTTGAATGGAAGATAGCATAGAAGCGGTGAGAGCCTGCACAACATACTGAAAATTCATAGAGTTCTTCTGCTGCCTTTATATCTCCTATCGGGAAAGAGTGTGAAGCAGAAACCTGTTCCAGTTCTCACAATCATTCAACCGACTTTTCTAGCGAAGAGTTCAGGATTGAGGATAAAACAACAAAATCGATATGAAATGAAGATGAGTATTTATTATGTGGTTTTATACTTCATGACCGTGTTAGGAATCACACGTTGAAAGGTAAGACCTCGTTAGTTCTCAGCTCGCACAAGTTTCGACTTCTGAGGTTTGTCGTTCGTAGGGGCGCGACAGCTGGTTAACGAAACAACTGATTTCAAAACATTTTTTTTCAATAGATGACCGTTCCTTAGAAGTGTGAGCTATTATTCAACTTCAAATTTATATAGACAGTTTGTGACGGTTTAGACCAAGTCTTGTGTAGTATTTATATAAAATAACTTTGGCTCTCGTTATTCAAGAGTACACCAACCATAAAATTTCACACTCATTAGCTACATCCGCGAGAGCAGTGGGTAAAAAACGCTTGGAAAGCCTTTTCATTCGAGCTATCAGCAGAGATTTTCGAATTTTGAACAGATTCTTCGAATTTCAAGTTCGTTCGAGAAGTGGTAGTGATTCTTTCTCTTCAGCTGAATGGTGTGGTTATCTATTGGACATGGGCAGAGTCGACAAATCTTTTGGATGTGCAATTATGAGCGAAGTGTTTGGAACTCAAACAATTTCAACACCATTGTTTTGTTTGTGTCAACTTGTAACGTTCCTCTGAAATGTAAGAGAGAAACTGTGCACAATTAGAAATCTAATAATCTTGAGGCACACATGACAGTTCTGTTCATTAATAGAATTCATGAGGAATGAACTAGAACTAGATAGTTGTTTTGAAGAAGAGAATATATCACGTTTTTTGAGTTTAGGAGATTTGGGTAATTCGACTACACCGGCGGAGTTAACTGTATCAATTACTGAGGAGGTATTGTTCAGAAATGACTCGATAGTTTTATGGCAAGTTTTCGGCAGTAGAGAAGAATTTTTCACCCAAATTTCGTAGCAATAATCGAATCTAAACGATCAATCATTATGTTGAATATAATGAAGTCCTAACACGTAGTTGAAAAGTTCAAATTATTAATACTGTAGCATTTTCACTAACGTGTCAATGAGTGTCCTAAAGAATGAGAATCTTCTGAATCATTTTTTGTGGCTCGCTAATGGAAGATTATGAAACATCGATGATGGTTTCAATATCTTCTCAGGAGACCATTATGAATTAACTTCTAATTTCAAGCTGTCAGAAGTATACATTTCACTAGCGCCATTAAGACAATTAATGAAGTAAGTGAATTTCCCGACAAGGATTATGGGTTTATTCGTCCAACAGAGATGAAAATATTGGTGAATGTTTACAAAGACCTCACATCACCGCCAAAACTGACTAATTCTATTTCGAGAAACCTTTCATTACAATGGTGATTTGTTAGAGCTGAGGTCGCTGATTGTTCATTTTCAAATAACCTGATGTATACATCTTGTAGGTGTTAAAAATTGTTTCCAAAATCTATTATGGCAGCATAATATATAGTTTGAATTCAGCATTTTGTTGAGGTGAAACAAAATTGACCATCGCGAGATGGATTTTATCGAAATTATTGCAGACGCAAAATATCCCCAAATTTCCACTTGAATAGAGAAAGTGTTTTTTGTATAATTCATTGTTCGTATAAAATAGTTGTTTCGGAAGTATTTTTTTCTCTTATAATTCAATGCATATATGAAAGTAGTTGTTTCGAGTGGGCTTTTTCTTTCAGTTTCTGTCTGGAAGTTACTTTTTTGCATGATCTACACATATTTGTGAATAGTTTATTCTGAAACAAATTGCTTTCTAACTTTCTTTGGAAGACTCCCACATTTTTTGTATGGAGATGAAGAAGTAGGAAGCCACTACTTTCTCTCCCAAAATATAATCTTTCCTGAAAATATGCCCTTCTCGATTCAACATTTGAAATTGTTATTGGAGTCAGAATCTGTTGGAGGACCGTCCGTGTATGTGTGTGTATGTTTCGTTGGACGAAGCGTTGTGACGTTTGTTATCATATCATTTTGAGAAATTGAAGGGTTCTACAGGAATCGCATGTCTTACTATTCAATAATAGCTTTCTCAAAAATGAACATTCGAGTAGGAATATTCAATTATTGAGTATTGGTGATATGCACGAAATCAGTAGAGAACAATTTGATCCAATAGTAAGTAACAATATTTTTTGATATCAGTTGTTGAAGCAAATTATAAAAATCGATTCGGCGCCCAGTTCTAACCGATAAAGTGGGAGAGAGTTACCAATTTCGCTAATTTCAAATTAGTACTTTCTTTTCATTAATACTTGGAAAATATCTTTTTTAAGAACAAAAAACGAGAAAGAGTGAGAAGCGAGTTTACTAGTTATCGAATTGATCCATTCAGAAAGATAAAAAATGTTCGCGAAGAGTAATGGGCTGTATTTATCAAGGTACAAGTCGCTATAAGGGAAAAAATACCTCTTACCATCGATCCAATTGTATAGATCCGTTTTAAAATCCAAGAAATTGATCAAATCAAAGTCCTATTGAAATCAAAATTTGAAAGTATCTGACAGAACAACAACTGTCAACTCACACTATTTATTTTTTCTACAATAACATTGAATTCGATCATTCAACACAAAATTATCAAAAAGAAACTGAACATTCTTTCCCCTCAAGAATGTACATCATCTTGTACTGAGGTATGGCTTTCTTCTAGTAGCGACAATCTGAATAGTTTTGTGATTGGACGCTGATAAACACCAGTCTACGTTTTTATATCAACGACTCTTACTTGATTGTCTTTTCCAGGATAGGTGGCAATAATTTTTCCATTTATTCCTCGGAAGACTGTTATCGATTACTATTACGATATCTCCTGGTTCGAATGCATTGCCTTCTCTTAGTCATTTTGTTCTTTTCGTCAAAGTGGGTAGGTATTCTCGAACCCAACGCTTCCAAATATTGTCAGCGAGCTTTTGAGAGTACCGCCGTTGCTTTCTCAAATCAATACTCATTGGATCTGCTGAATTTGTTGATACGTATGTGGGCGGTCGACTATTCACTTCATTCTCAGCTTCGGCCATCAGGATTGCTAGTACTCCAGGCTTTGTAGACTTTTCCTTCAAAGTTATTTCCAAAGACGCACCATTCTCTCCCACGCTCCTCTCATATGTGGGCTCGCAGGACAAATGAATTTCCAACGTATGTTCCTAGAAACCATTTCTCTCTTCATTAGTTCTTCATCAATATTTTTCAGCGACTCTTTCAGTTCTTTTTCGGCAGCTTTCATGTTCGATCCATTATCACTCATTATCAAAAGCTCGAAATGTTGGTGCTCCACGAGTTGAACGATCGTCAGAAATATCACGTTTCAAGCTCTGTTCTTCGTTTTTTTTGCTCAACCAAAACGATCCTTTTTTGGATCCTCTACGACATTAGAAGACGTTTAGGACAGTGGTTGGACACTAAGATATTATAGCTTACAGTAGACTCATGAAAATGGACAAAACTTTTGAAACAATCTAATAGAATACGTAACACCACCGCTCACATGGAACCTTTGTCTGAGACTGGAGTCGTTTTCACTTCGATGATCTGCAAAAGTTCCATCTAGTTTTGTTCACTAACTATAATTTCTGAATTGTTCAGAGTTTGTTTTGAATATTGATGAAGTTATCCAAATATTTTTGTATAATGATGGGGCAGTAGAGAGAAAAAAACTTATTTTTACAAAAAATTATTCTATTCTTGAAATATACCGCTTTCAATTTGAATAAGATTTTCATGGCTGGAATTGAATCAAATGAGTGTATGAATATCTATACGTTCTATCATCACGACTTCAATAGATTTATCTCTTCCGTAACATAAAGTCGTAATTTTATGAATGAACTAAGTCTTCCATCGTGTAATGTGCTGATGAGGTGATAGAACAAGTGTCTCATTCCTCAACTTCAAAGTCTGCCTCAGAGAATAATTAATAGGTTTCGTGTGAGTGAAATTTCATATAGTTTCCCCACAAATATTGGTGTAGAGTTCATTTTGAACTTGATTATTTTCTTTCTGCCAAAAACATTTCTTTCTTGTGGAAGTGTAAGGATAAAATCAGTCAATTGAATCAGTCGAGTACCAGACTGTCTTGGTTAGATCTATACTTCACTGCCAAAGAGTGATATTTCGCAACTAGTCTGAAGGTGACCACTCAATTCTCAATTGCTTCCAACGAGATCGCACTACCGGACGAATGAGAAGAAACTCCAAAAATTTTCTGTGTGAAAAGTTGTACGAATGTCTTCTGAATATTATTAAATATCCGTCATGATATTATTCATGAAAGTTGTTGTTTTCCAGCAGGCATTCATAATCAGAATATACTGTATTGGAATGTTGAGAGAGGCACATGTTTTGAACTCCAATTCTACTCATTTATTTTCTCAGTGCGTATGTGTCTCTCATCGATGAAGTCATCAGAACAATTCGATTCGTCTTTAGGAATATCTCAGTAATTTGAAAGTTGAATGCCATCGGCAATCGATATATTTCTTTTCAGTTATATGTTATATTCCAAATTTTGGACAAAGCTATCCCAGCTGAGAACTGATCCCATTCAGAATATTTCATTTTCGTAAGTTCAAGATATATACTACTTCCTGGCATTTCAGTGACGATTTACGGTTGATTTGAAACTGGAAGATTGACTGCATATAAAATTCTTACCTGGAATATTTCAAATTTCATGAAGCCTAGTTCTGGATACTTTACTTTTTATTGCCTACCTGACATCATATATCATTATCGTTCTATGAAAATATTCATCCGGTAGTAAAATATATTTCTTGGAAATTTTTTCCATGGACTAGTTCTGAAAGAAGCAAGAATTCGTATATTTTTCGTCTGTCCGTCTAGCTGTCATTTCGTGTTAAGATTACGCCGCAAAGCAGAGAGCAAAGTGCAGAAGTAAGTGATACTCTGAGTTGGTATCACTTCATTAATTGGGATAGTGTTTACTTTGCACTCGGCTAATTTTACAGCTACGGAGATCGCTACGAGGCTACGATGTACAGCTAGCTGGCTTTTAATTTAAATTGAGTTATACGATTACGTCACAGGAAGCGAGCACAGCCATTTTGTTTGCTCTGGTCGGAATCTGTCTATATTAGGGAACTACTGTGGTGTTGGAATTGCTGACACTTTCTAGGGACGTATTTACGATGTTTGGGATATTTCGGGCAACCGGGTTATCATCTATTGTGCATGTTTCACAACTCTATTCTTGTTATTATTTCAGACTAACTACTCAGAAATGACATCAGAAAACCCATAGACTACACACATAATAACTTTTGAGTTAATTAGTTCTACCCAGAGAATTAGTTTCTTCATTCAGTGTTTGCGAAAGCAGATTAAGATAATAAGCAACCTTGATATGTGCTTGTGCCAAATTTTTTCACCATATGATGATTTTTTCGAAACGATGTGTATCGTTCATCTAAACCTATATCCAGAATAGTCGTTAGAGTGGAAGTGAGTAGAGTAATCGCTTCAGGCAACATGCCTACGGGGGCCTCATTCGCGTTATAATATTTTTATATTGACATTTTGGATTGATACGTTCTCAGTTATAGGTGCCTATTGTAACTTTGCAATATTTCAATATATGTTATAAAATGAAGCAATCCAAAGTAATATGCGAAAAAACACGACAAATTTGAAGACCAGCGAAAACTAGTTACAGACCTAAAGGTTCCTATGGATTTTTTTGTGGAGTTGGAAGGCTGTTGAGGATTGAAGACGTATGAACAAAATTCAAAATCCTTTTTCAAACATCTTCATTACGTACGGGATATACCTAACAATCTTTGTGATAGGTTTCAGTGTCAGTATTTTTTGTGTTTGAAGGCTGCGTAAAGCGTATTTATGTTGACTCGGGTGGTTTGATGTGCTGACATCTGTACCTGGATCAGGTTAATTGCGTAAAGTATGTTTTTGTTAACTCAGGTGATCTGGTGTAATATTACCTAATCCAGGTGATTAGGTGAATTATCAATAATATTCGTCAAACCTTTTTTACTTGCCGTCATGCTGCTTGCTATTTCTGAACTTCTCAGAATTTGATTCCATATTCGGTTGAAGTTCACAGCTTCTTCTTTTCTTTTTAAATTACCCGTGTGTTTGCCTCTATTGCCCTCCCGAGAATCCTGCGGTTTTCTTCATTGGGAGTGTGCTCCGCCACAGCTCACTTATCCGTTTGGCCTGGTATGCATTTTTTAATGTTTTTCAGCCGTGTTTCCATGGATCTTGAGGTGGTTCCCATCTATACCTTCCCGAAAGTGCACGATATGCGATATATCCCTGCTGCTGATAGTATCTTTTGTCTTTGGCCGACCTGAGGCTTCGTTGTATTTTCTTGATGGATTCGAAAACCGTTTTGATATTGTTTTTCACCAGCAGTTTTTCAGTTCTGTCTATGGTAGTTACGCAAGTGCAAGCATCTGAGCCTCCTCTCAACTCTAACTGAACGGGTTCGAAGAATATGTGAACCAGAGTACCTAGAGAAAGAACTGAACCATTTTGTGATAGTTGTTATTGCAGAATGAAGCTCATCTCGCATAGAACACTCAAAAGCATCCATAAACTAAAAAAGTTAACGTTTTGTCAAGACAGTTGATAGAAGCTGATAATACAGCCAAAGGTGAATTTTGATGGAAGGCATAGGATCACTCGCATTCCTCAACTTTATAAATAACTTCTCTAAATGATTTTCAAAATGTCGTATAACCCTTTTTGCTGATGATGATACCGCAATTATATAATAATAATATTTATTCACTATTTGGAATAATACAGGAGTAATACAATGAATAAAGTATATATAGTGAATAAATCAGGTTAGAACCATGAAGTGGAGAACTCCATCAGCGTCATTGGTCCATATTTCTTAGAGAATGACGTTGGCCAGGCCTTCTCTGTCAACGGCGAGTACTTTAGGCCTACGATTACTAATATCTTTTGGCCTGAATTGAATGATTTGAACACCAACTCCATATGGTTTCGACAGGACGGCGCTACATGCCACACAGCTCATGCCGAATAGGATATTCTGCACGAGCGATTTGAAGGCATGATCATCTCACGTGAAGATGATGTGAACTGGCCGCCGACATCGTGCCGTTAGATTTTTCCTTCGCAAGTGTATGCAAATAAGTCACAGACCACAGCGGTCCTCAAAGCCAACATAATTCATGGTGTCGGTCAAATTCAGCCCGATTTATGTGCTAGTGTCATTGGTGTCATTAAAAATTGGACTTTCAGGTTGTGCTCCACCCAGAGAAGCCGTGGCGAAAGATGTTATATTTCACACATAATAGCATCAATAGATCTTCCAAACGAATAACAAATTTCGATGATATCTCACACATACTTTGTTTAATTTGAATTTAAAGATAGGAAGTGCTCAATGAGAAACCCTATATAAAATGGAATAGTTGTTTTCAAAAATATATTTTTCTGTATTCTATGAGCTCCTAGGGTTTCAAATCATAATCAACAGAAAATATGGGTGTTTTATAACGTTCTAGTGGTTATAACAATAAAACACGAACTGCTTTGCCTGAACCATTTATTATTACAACTCTGACCTTACAAGGGTTACAAGTCTGAGTCCAGTCACCAATCGAATTAAGGCTGGTTGTCAATAACGTCAACGCTACCTTCTCTCAACCAAGGGTGTAGTAATTTTTGACATGTTTGGTACAAATTTACTCAAATATTTTGCCATGCCAAAAATTCTCAACAAGTTTTGTTTTGAGGGTTTGGCAAATCAGGAATTGCTTTTACATAAGTTTTATCAGGCTCGACTCCTTTTTTGAATAGATTTGTCCCATAAATTTTACACTGTTAGACTCGAACTGAATTTTTGAACTATTAAACTTAATGTTATACTTTAAGGCACGTTCTAGAACTAATTGTGAATTTTGGTCATGTTCTGATTCATTTTCTCCTGTTACTATCAAGTCATCAAAATAGAGACCTACACCCTTCAAGTCCCTAAAAATCTCAAAGTTCTTTTTTTGAAAAACTTTCGGTGTGGAACAAATTCCAAATGGCAGTCTAGAGAATTTGTATCTTCCAAATGGGGTACCAAAAGCAGTGTAATTAGAACTTTGATCATCTATTTCAACCTGGAAATAGCCATCCTTCATATCAAGAACAGTAAAGAATTCTTTGTTGCACAATTTAACAGTTATTTCCTCAGCTGAAAACACTTTTCAAGTTCTTACTCTAACGTCTGGAAAAATATCGTTTGAGTCAGTATGTTCGATCGTTCTCATGGAATTACGTTGCACCATGCGACGTGTCAATATAAAACTAACTGTATGAAGGATCTACTCAAGAAATGGAAGAGAAGTAATTTACTGGTTCTGACATTTCAGTAATAGGCGGAGTTGAAATTTGCTGTATAGTCAAATAACGGCTCATTTCCATCAACAATATTTTCTATGCAGGAATTTCGAGAGAATTTTTGTTTGATTATCAATCAATGAAAAATAATGTTTGTTGACTAACAAACTTATTATTTTCCAAAAATGTCAGTACAAACTCTCAAAAATTCTTTGTTTTTGGTCTCCCCAAATTACTTATTCTCTAACATCATTATGAAACCACATTTACTTATTGAAATATATTCAGCTGTTTTGAATCTTCTGATATTTTTATTTTTCGTGTTATTTTTAAGTTTGAAAAGGATAGATAATTTGGAATATCTAACACTTTGTGGAATTTCTACGGAGGATGATAGAAAACAGGAACAGTTCGAAATCATAATACGAGTTTGTAACCCGTAATGATTTTCGTGGTATTATTCAATTGCTTGTTCAGATTGATATTGACAGTTTCTGCTATGTCATTTCTTCCAGCTTCAATGAAAGTGGTCGTACATTCTCGTTGAATTAACGTGTGTGGCGATGTAACTCCTGAAGTTATATTTGATGTAACCAGATATTACTGTTACTATAGGAGTCGTTCTTCCAGGTTTTTGTACTTATCACAATGAATCTCCTTCATTTTTTCAACTATCTGCCATTGTGTATTTTCTTTGCTAAAGCAGTTGTACCCTTAATCGATTGTACCTTAATATTACAAACATAATTCATGTTAGCTATATATATGAAAGTTAAATCTCAACACAGAGATTAGAGACAGATGGTGTTTGAACAAATTTATAAAGTTTGACCATGCAACAATAACGCATTAAATGGAACGAAAAGACTGAGGAACATGTCCGGCGATAAACAAAAAACAAATTACATTATTGAACATATTTTTTTCAATGAACTAAAAGGGGTATATTTGTATTGCTATCTTCCTAACTTTGGAAGATACTCACATTTTTCGGAGAAAGCCAAAACTTTTCTTTCCAAAAAATTTTGTTGGCCAGATATTAAAACTTGTTCTTTTTAAAAAATGGTTTTTTAATATCGATTTATTTCTGTTAACTTTTCATTGTTGCACTCGTATGTGAAGGCAATGACAAATTGTTCATTTCGAAGATCACTTCTTGAATGTGAACTCATTAGATATTTCATTCCAAACGGATGCCTTCATAAATAAAACTTATTGTAACAATTTGATTTGATACCTACTCGAACTCATTTTTGAAGAAGCTGTATTGGGACGGTCTTTTTCAGCAGCTTCAAAACACGGATGGATGTCTCACTAATTTATCTCTATTCGGGATTGATCTCTATAGGGGATTGATCGTGAAGTATTGAAGTAGCACGAATTCTGGAAGTGCCTGACATGAATATTTGCAATTACCGGATAACTTTTTCAAAGCAGTTTTGCCGCTGAACTCATAATCTGTTGTTTTTGATATACTATAGTGAATAAATAATTTTATGATATACTACGTCAATGAGGTTGATGACGAAAATTATATCTATGTATTTTTCTGGTATATAAAAAATTAAATATAAAAATGAATCAATTTTCTTTAAATTAAAAAAAAGCACACTTCAATGTGAACCACAACAGAAGTAAACCTTTTATTTGAGTATTAATTTCCCTATCGAAGGCCTTTGGTACGGTTTTGATACGATGAGCTTATTACAAGTTATCTGAAAACTCGCAGAAGAAGAGTAGTAATTGAAAAAAAATTAGCAGAGAGAAAAAAGTAATGAATGTTGTATTGGGGTCTATTTTGTTCATTATTCAACCAACTAATTTTTTCCCCAAGAAAATGAAGGCAAGACGCTACGTTTGCAGATAACACTGTCAGCTTTTACTATAATGATAATTGGTTTTCAATGGAAAACATGGAGAAAGATCTCTCACGACTGAAAACCTAGTTACACATCAAACTCTTGTCGAGTAATTACGAGATGAAGGTTTTTTTCCCTTGAGCAACCAAAAAATGATATAACAATCCAGTAAATCACAAAAGAAGGGTCTTACTTCTGTTTTTCAAGGACAGAACACAAGCACTACAGGAAAATTCTCAAGGAACTCTAAGAGCGGTACTTTCGCGAAAATAGCAATTCACGTTGGATTTGAATCGCTGAAGATTAAATTAATTCTCATGGAAACACCCGTAATTATTGGAGAAGAATTCTGTGAATAGGATGGGTAGATGTACCCGATGAGTCTGAATCTTGTCTAGTGTTGCTCTGAATGACATACACTGCTCGCCAGGGGCGATGAAATCAAAATTCCAACGGGTTTTTCCTGTCTCACTTCTCATGGGAGCACCTCCGTAACTTCCGTAATCATTGAAGTATCTATTGTTTCGATTACTAATCACATATCACCTGAAAATGTTGCAATCCAAACTTTCTGTTATATGGTTTACTCTATATTTCTACTATTATACCGCTTATAATACCATATGATGTTTTTTATGACGGCGTTTGTGATTTTTCTTATATGTGATATACGTATCTGTATTTGCGAAGAGTAAAAACTCAAAGTCGTCTTCACAATTTGATGTCACCATCAGATGTTAGAATGGTAAAACCATCAATCATCAGCTAATATTTGAAATTCTGATGATTCATAATTTGTATTACTTTATAAATATTGAAGCTTATTCTATTTGAAATTCTATAATAAAAGAAGCACAATGTAACAATAGTTAATACAATGCAGTATAAAATACTTACATGGAGAAGAAAATATTTTATTTTATAACGGAGAAAAGAAAATTAATTTATATTACTAACGAAACAAGTAGTCACAATGACATATTAATAATGAAAAAATATTTTTTTTATGTAATAAAAAAAGGAGAAATTCATAACAACATATTTCTCAGTAATTGAACTAGGCGCGGCATGAAGCCTTTATACCCACTCATAACATCAAAAACATCAACCAGTACATGAAAACGACTTATGAAGAAAATATCCGAAATGAATTAAATGAGACAGGAGAATCAACTGTCAAAATTATATCAAGAGACAAAATCGAGATGACATGGAACAATGACAAGGGATCCACAAACACAGAACACAACAAGAGGAGAAACACCACCTACAAATCGACTCGTGTTCTGAGCAAACAGATCCCATACCATATATACGTGCCATCTTGTTACAGAGATGAGGGTTTATGGAAGATTAAGGGAGGGGAAATTTATTTAAAACTAAGAGAATTGAAAAACTTTTGGCAATCAAACTGTACTTGATCATTTAGAGATATGACATTAGGGTTATTAATAGCAGAATTAATTAAAAAAATTAATTCTGCTAATAATAGGTTCGAAACATGTACTGATTCTGATTGATGGTTTTACCATTTTAACATCTGATGGTGACAATAAATTGTGGAGACGACTTTGAGTTTCTATCTACTGCATTCCACTGTGAGACATAATGAACTTCTACCAGAGGTTAATGTATCTGTATAATATGCATAATATTTCTTATCTGTATCATCCTATACATTATATTATTTCATTAGTTGAAGTGTCGCCCACCAAAATATTTGAAGGAATTTTGCTACCCGTTAAATAATGATTTGATGAACAGTGATACATATTGCATACAAACATATCCATGTTGAATGTTTTCTCACGAATGGAAATAAATCTTGTATAAAGTTCTAACAGCATCAAACTGAACATCAGAGCTCTTTTTCTATCAGCTGTAGTGAAATCGAAGCTCAGTAACAGATGAACATTTAAATGTGAAAAACACTCCATCGTTTTCTCAGGTACACTTTTTTGTTTAGAACAAATAAACAATATTTAGCTAACGCTAGTAATTTCTTCGAGGTTTTATGAGAGTCTGTCAATATATAAATGAACATAGTGAAACAGTCCAGCATCAGTTTGGTAAGCAAGCTCGTAAAGAACTGAAAATCATATCGTTGAAATATCAATTCGTTTCATGCAGAATAAAATATTCATATACATCATGTCTCGAAGAGTTTCAGTTGTGAAACACAATTTGCAGTAACTTCAGGAAGTTCGTTTCGAGAAATAAAAATGGCAATAAACAAAACCCGTGAGAAACTGGTGTAAGTGCCACCTACATTCCTTTCTCGTTCCACCTTTTCCTAGTTTTCCTCCTGCCACTGTTCCGATCATAGCGAATCCAACCCGGCTCCGGCCCCATTACACTTTGTTCCAGAATTGTTTTCAGATGTCTAGAAACTTAAATTATACCTGCCGGAGATATTATGACAAATACACTCAAAAATAAATGAGCAACGGCGTCCGCTACGACAAATTGCTTCGATGTTTCTACAGAAAGGAGAGAAAGAGTGACAGATGGATAACATTGCTGCACGAGTAAACTTTCTTGGAATGAATGAATTCAAACCAAAATCAATTCATAAGGAATTCTGGTAAGTTTTCGGTGAGTAATGATATTTTTAAAAATGAAATCATTAATTTATTTAGTCGTTCAGCGCTTTCCTTGAAACATTTTTTGTATATCGTCATATAAAAAACGATTCTCCAGTATACTGACTTGATTGAAATTTTGAATAAAATTTTGGACCTTATTAACTCAGACTTTCCCTTCAAAGACAATTGAGTTCAGCAATGCATCAGCCTAGCACTACTGCGCTTAGCACCACAGTTGAAAAATAAATGAGTTGTGTATGAGGTGTGGTTCTCAACAGAATGAATGTAAAAGAAAAATGAAAATTAAAACTTCGGTATAAATTGAAAAAAATTAAGACAACAATTTATGACTTGAAATAGAAATGAATTGAATAATGGTTAATAAATAGAATGTCGAAGAATGTGAACTTTCACGTGTGTGAAAGCTATTTTCCGGGTTTTTTGTCCGTCGTCTGCAGGTTTTTATGCCTGACGTTTCGTCTTCTACTACGACAGGCATTATCAAAGGCGACGGTTGCAACGATCGCAGTTCCTGAGCTGGTGCACCCATTGCTACGAACGAACTCACTACGATGATAGTATTTGACTCTGGTTTTATATCATTACTAGTGGGCATGGATTGGCTTCTCTTTATGGGATTATAGTACACGCCACGGCTGATGGCGAGAGATCGCGCAGGTATAGACGATCCCAACTGAATTACTGTTGGATTACGATAAGCCCCTTGCCGGTCAGTGTCGTACCTATAATCAGTTTTAATAAGGGTGGCAAATGGAACATGACTTCTTTGTAATTTCTTTTCATATTTTATTCAGTATTATAGGTAGTAGTACAGTTCATTAAAATGTTATATAATGATACACTTATCCAAAAATAAACTTTAATCGGTCACTATCTGAATACAATTTTTTTTCTTCTTCACTGCTACTTGTGCTTGTGCTGCTATCGTCATTCGAATTTATAATCACTGGATTTACCTCTGTTAAAACATCTGTAAATGTTTCGTCATCCCAATATTTCCGCTCTATACCATCTACATGTCGGCAACTCTTTTGCCATTCCTATGAAGTGATTTGAGCAAACTTGTGCGCCGCCAGTTTACTCACATCCCCCAACTTGAAAGTTAAATTCTTTTGTGACACGTTGTACTCCAAATTAGTTCAATGGGATTCAAATCCGGATGGTAGGGTGAAGTCGCGAAACGTTATGTCCATGTTCAAGCAGAACCCCATCAAATTTGTATCTAATATAATGCTTTTTATTTATCTTGATTAACTCGTATGATTCAAGTTTGAGCATGTTAGGATGGAATATAATGTTTTTTTCGTGCAGCCATTTCACCATGTCAGCCTTCCTAGAATTTTTTTGGGGACTGGAATAATCTGACTACCAAATTCACAAGTCAGTTTGGAATTAGCTTTGGATCAACTGTGGTAATCATTCACCACAATTTTCAGGATTCATTTCTGAATGATAATCCCCTGATGTTGTACCTGATTTGAATATTAGCCGATAATTAAGTATAAAGCCCATATCACCTCATGCATGGACAATGATGAGTCTTGGTCCTTTCGCAATATTTTCAAATAACCCTCTGGTTGATTCATCCGCCCCGTTCATGGAAGATGTATGTCCACTATGAAGGTATGTTTCATCAAGAAACACAATTGGTGGCTGTTGACTACGAAAATACTTGATTCTCAATGCTCTAATGTTCATTTTCTCTATTAAAATTTTCCTACTATTTTCAGTCCTTTTCCATTTGAGACCCATTTTTTTTTTAATTCTACAAAGATATGTTTCGGGAGCTATAATTCCCAAAACGTCATTAATTTTGTGTTGGAACTTTTTTACCGTGATACGACACCCTTGATGAAAGTCGTAAATACTCATACTCGGGAATATATCAGATACTGGTGGTAAAATTTTCCACCCCAAGAAAGAAGCGGCCTACTTTCTTGGGATGGAAAATTTTACTTCTCCGTTATTTGCAGAAATTGATTGCTCCCCTTCCTCAACCTCTACTTCAATGGTTCTAATTGAAATACCTGATACAAAATAAAGAGTTGGGTTGAAATAGTTATTTTCTAATACGGGACACCAGCTCGGGCACTGCGACCGTTACCACTTCGCCTTTGATTATGTATATATACCGCAGTAGATGACGAAACGTCAGGCATACAAATTTACAGACCACGTCTAAAATACCCAGAAACTAGCTTTTACAATCTGAAATGTCATTATCATATAGACAACACGTTAGCAACCATTGTTGGTTATTCACTATCGTTTTCGAGCGATATCGTCAGTTATCAGAAAATGTTTCATTCAAATAATGATGAATAGCACAGGTTCAAATTGAGGAAATGTTCATGGAAGATAGCAAAAGCTGCATTCATGTTTTATTTCAATCAACGAATTTTAAGTCCTACATTATAAACAAACAAATGAAGAAAAATCATGATGAATACCATGGTAACTACACAATGTATAATCGAATAGTCTTGAAAGTGGAAAAATTATTTTGAGTTTTTGCAATATCTACTACATCAAATTCGAAAAGGAATATAGCGTGGAGAAAATAAGTTGTCAACCTTTCGAACAAGATTGGATCATACCTACCGAAAAAGTGGAAATGACTAATTTGAAAATATACTAGAAAGATTTTCCACTCAAAATAAAAATCCACTGGTCTCAGCGATTTTTTCACTCATGCGATATCGACCGGTTTCATACACTCATCCTCTATGGAAATTTATTTCCTCACAAAAATAACATGTTCTTTCAGTGCGAATTTGAACGAACGAAAAACAAATGTGTTTAATATGTCCAGGAGTAGTTTTTGGTGGTTCATTCATCAAAAGTGTCAGACAAATCACACTCATACTATGAAATTTTTGTTTATACAATTATTCTGTGGGAAAACACTCCTCATTGTAAATTTTAGTCTGTGTAACTGGAGTTGTTCAATCAAAACTTGTTCACACATGATGTGACATACTAAATTAAACCTGTTATATAAAAATATGAAACCAGATAATGTTGTTGTTCTCTTCCGACCATATTGAAAATTATTTTTTATTTTAACTTTTTTCAAGGAAAAAACACAAGCACTACAGGATGAACCTTAAGGCGCTCTAAGAGCGGTGCTTGTGCGAAAGTTGTGATTCACATTGGATTTGAATCGCTGGAGATTAAATCTACTGGGAAAACCGTTCTCAGGAAGTTTATTCCAAATGAACGCAGTGTGTACTGGGTTGAACTTCAAAACGATGAGCAGCCACAGTCCGTCACGTATTTCTGATATGCACCGCTCTTGATGGAATCAAATGTGCCAAGTCCCTTGAACACATCCCGTTGAAGTATCTATAGAAGAGAGATAAATCTCCAACTTTTCTTTGATATTGCCAGTTATGATTGCATCTCCAATCAGGCGAATGGCTCTTCATAGATGGAATCCAGCAGCTTCAGGGTATGTTTAGGGGTGGAGCTCCAAAGAAGGTCTGATCTGAGCTTTATAAAGCATCAAAAGTTGCTGAGGTGTGTACAGTTTTCTGGTTCGGAATAGTGTTCCAAGCTTTTTAGAATCAACCCTTGCAATTCCAGCAATATAATTGTGCCAAGAAATATTAGTGTCCATTTTAACACCCAACAAACTTATCGAAGCAGAAAGCGCAATTGTCTCTCCAGACATCTGGTTCAGAAACATTCATTAATTTGAAAAAAACCGATTCCTGGGTTTTTGTCGCATTGAATTGTACCTGGTTACTTTCACCCTATTAAGATATGTAACCTCCTGCTGCCGTAAAGATGTGTATCCGCAACTGATTCCCTGGTATCCAAATGGAAAAACAAAACAAGTGTGCTGCCATCAGCAAAGCAATATTTTGTATTATTCGATTTTTCCAATAAGTCGTTGATTTTCAGTAAAAAGAGGGTTGGAGACAATATGGATCCCTGGGGAACGTTCTTTCAGGAAACTTGAGAGCCATACACAAAAATGATCCGACAAGCCATAGCATCGAAGTTTGGGCAGCTAACCATCATGCCACACATGGTCAAAGGCCTTAGAAATATCAAGCGCAACAGCTCTTGACTCTCCATGATTCTCGATTAAGTTATTCCAAATATGGGTGACATACGATAGAAGGTTGCCTGTTGATCTCTGTTTCCGAAAGCCATATTGATGGTCGCTCAAGATGTTAAAGCCTTTCAAATATTTAAGGATATGGTGGTTTACGTCTTTCTCCATGATTTTTGATATCCTTGGTAGTGAAGCGACTGGTCTATAGTTATTTGAAAGAATTTTCTTGCTCTTTTTGGGAATAGGCTGGACGCGAGCAATCTTCCAACAAGAAGAAAAATCACCTCTGTTGTAAGACAGGTTGAAAAGTCTGCTTAATACTGGTGCGAGTTCATTTGAGCACTTTTTGAGTACGATGACAGGTACTTCATCGGGACCAGACGTTTTGTTGATATTGAGCTGTTTCAGAATTCGCTTGACCAGACGTTGTCGATATCTATGAATCATTTTTTGATGATACAGTGAGAATTGATGAAATGAATGTATATTTTGTACAACTCTGGTAGAAAATTGAAAACTTAAAGTGATATCTGTGTGTGAAACATCTCTGACCCAATGAATTTTTAGGTTTGTTCATTTTGACACATTCGTTTTTTTTTGTAGCATAGAAATTATCAATTCAATTACGCATTACTTTGATTACTAATTTACTTCAATTCAAATATGGATGCTATGCAATTGTTTGGCATCGATCATAATTTGATAGAACTTGCGAAAAGAAATAAAAATATGATCTTGAACATATTGATAAAGAAAGCTAGACACTTCATTTTGATACTATGCGCTTTTATTTTTCTACCTTTGATTATCGATTCACTTCAACTGCAACAGAGGGCAACCTTTAGTGGCTCCCACAGAAAATGTCAAGTTCGTCGATAAACGATGAGACTACAAAATCAGGAGCATTGTTGAGAATCTGCTGATTGTTGGAAAATAACATTCAAGGTTCCTTGGAAGGACACAAAAGCCTTCGTGAAAGCTTTTGTCAATAGCAAGAAATTTAATTGTGTTCGTTCACCCTCGAACAAGGATTTTTATGTCCTTCATTTTCAAGCGAATTGCGGGAACACAACATCGATTGATGCCAGATTGTCAGAAGAGAATCAAAATAGATTCATACACGCGTGGAACGTAGACTTTTTATCGATGTACATAAAAAATGATGTCACGTAGGAATTGAAATAGAGATATACGTGTTCAACTGGCTCGTCATTCGTGGCATTCATTCGTAGTGGATATTTTGATAGTTATGTAATTTAAATCACGTGAATGACCTGACCTTCAACTAATTACTTTCAAATGATTTTTCAATGAACTCAAAATTCCTCGGCCCCTCTCTTGTTGGGGGGAATATAACCATAGATGGAACGATTTGAAAAGAAATTTCTGAAGGAGATGAATCATTTCTCGGATATTCACATCAAGTTGATACAGCTCCTCTAGAGAACACTTCACTATAACAAATAATGAGATGACTAAGATCGTGATGGCAAGCATATTTGTAGCAGAAACTTTGTTCTTCTGACAGTTCCAAACACCAGATATGTTGGAGTTTGTGCTGATATCTGCCGCGAAGAAAGTTCTTTCCTGAGGGTACCTTGCATCATTATTATTATGATTATTATGACCTAAGTTTTCGTTGATCAGGCTCTATCTCCCGAAACCCGATTCATTCGGAGGGCGCGCCAACATTGTCAGCCAATGATAACTCCCTATACCATGGGGCAAGTGATCATTAGGTCCGAGATTCATGTACCCTGATCAAGCGCAGTGAGCCAAGAATAACAGCCCTCCGCATCTGCCCGACTGGAATTCCTGCCTCAGTGCAGCAAGCCGGTATGATTTTGAGATTGGAGCTGCATCACTTTTCGGGTCTTTACGTCGATTTGATAAGGCTCCTCCCGAGTCCACTTCACTACTCCAAACGAGTAAAGTAAAATTGGAACGGCAAGCATATTTGTTGCAGCAACTTTGTTCTGAAGCAAATTTTTTCTGCAACAGATATGCTTGCTGTTACCTATTGTGAGTGGCGTTGTTCCACCCCGAGGTATGTATACGTCTCTCCGGCATCTAGATGATGTAGGATGCTTCCACCTACGAGCTGCACATCCTCTTCGTAGTCCCCGCATCGTCCTTTTTTCAGATGGACCATTGCACATTTTTGTATCTTGAATTTCATACCGACAGCATGCGTGTACCCTTCCACCATCCTCAAGGACTGATGAAGATCCTTCACTCTGGAGGCATAAAGTTCAAGATCATCCATATAGAACGAATGAGTAACCTTGTGCCTTGGGTTCCCGTATGTGCCACATTTATACCCTCGAGCGCAACGGATACCTGCAACAGAGAATTGCACGAAAATACTGTCCCTTCTGAAAGTGACTCACCCTGTTTGGACTCTAGCTTGATCAGATGTTATGGTGCAGTGAGTCCACCAGAGTGGTATCAGTTTTTCAAGGCATCTCATTATCGGGTATCGCAAGTCATCTGAGCAAATGCAAGATAAGACCATGCAATGTTATATCAAATTACTTGCGGTAATCGATCTAGGCCGATGAGCAAGTTTTTATTATATCCAGCGACTCCTGTCTTCGACCCTCTCTGCTCATTTATCTGTTTGAACACTAGGTCAACTGCAGTGAGTATTCGTGGGTATGAGATGCTTATAACTCGAATTTGAGCATGTTATCGGTCTGTAATTCTTAGGAATCGACGAATCTCCGCTTTTAAGGATGAGAACGGTCCGTTTCTAGACAAACCAATCGGCTGCTCTTCGTCCAGCCATGAGTTGAAAACTCTGGCCAAATGGTAGTGAGTGCTTGGTAGTTTTTTCCACCAATAAGTGTTCAGCCGATCTGGACCTCGAGCCGCTAAGTTCTTGGAACTCACAAGGGCTCTTCAAACGTCATCCGGGGTTATCGGGTTGAGTGGTTCATTGAGCTCAGGCTGTCGAACCTCTCTGCTGAAAGCTTTGAACTGCGCTAGGGCTGGTGTGTATAAGTTGAGTGGCTGCGGGTGTTCAGAGATGTCTTTCCAGAAGGATTCCACCTGATCAACAGATGACGGATTATCCACAACACGTGGAGGCTCTTGGAATAAGCAAGAAATTTCTCGCGGAACCTGAGGTTTTCCGCCATACTTCTTGCCCGTCTCACAAGTGACTTCTTAGCAGCCACTAGGTTAGGTTGGGTCAGAAGTGAGTGGGTCTACTCGACCCTCCACCGCAACCCACAAGGGTTTATTGTGGCTCACACCTATTCAAACTTGACCAAATAAACCCAGCTTCTTGACGAAGCAGATAAGTTTGAATGGTGAGTGATCTTTCAGGTCAGATGGCAAAAGTGTGGTTCTACCAAAGTCTGAAAATCTGATTCGGTCCACGGCGGGGCAGGCACAAAGTATGTGCTCTGCTGATTCATCATACTCCAAACAGAGGCGACATACACTGTCTTCTGACAGTCCTAGTCTCTGCATATGATGATTTAGACGACAATGACCTGTAAGGAGGCCTGTTAGACATCGTAGTTCATCCCTACTAAAGTCCAACAACTTTTTGACTTCAAGCTTCGAAGGGTGAATGAACTCTTTGGAGTGAGTCAATTCTGGAAGATTTTGACAAAAGTCTTCAAAACTTCTTGCCATCCAGGTGTTTAATGTTTGTTTGGCAAAGCCCAAAGCAATGCCAATAACAGGTTCTGGTCCGATGAAGCTACTGGCAGCACCCTCCTTTGCAAGGGAGTCAGCATCCTCGTTGCCTTTCAGGCCATTTATAGTGTACAGTTTTAGCAGCCACTAGTATCCGTATCCTATCAAGGCATTGCTGTTTGGTGGTCAGCAGTACGCCTTGACTCAAAGTGTGATGGATACGTCGTAGTTTGACGGCTATTCGTCACACTGCGGGCCTGAAAGGCCGATTCGGAAAGCAATTGGACGAAGCTTTACACGGTGGTGTTAATTTACCACATGTCAACCTTTTCTGTTACACTACGAACTTTTGCATTCAAACAAACCAATTCTTGTGGCTTCAGGGCTCTAATTCTGTGGAGCGTCCTGCGTGTTCTCGTTGTCCTCATTTGTGGCTTGATACGAGTCTCCTTCCCAGCCGTACCAACTGATGGTAAAACCGTCACTCTTACTACTTCATTAGCAGGCTGGTGAAGAGCTAGAGAGCCCTGCTGCCAAATAGGATACGTAATGTCTGAGATTTTGAGCGGAAAAGGCGGCATGCAATAACATTACGAGATTCCTATACAAATATTGCGACAGACCTAGGCGGAGATATCTATTTTGAAATGAATCACCATTTTCTATGAGTGGAATAAAATTCTACGTTACTATTGCAATGGCAGTTATTACACCTCTACGCGCGGGTTTACTACTTTCATAGCAATGCAAAAGGCTATCTCATGCTCATGCGTCCACTCAAAGCATCCGTTGTCATTGCCAGGGTTGTCATCGGTAGACAAATCATCGTTGTGGGCTCCACCACTTTGCCTCTGACCTCTCCGAGCGGTTCTATTGTGGGGCTTCTTCTTTGATCACCAGGAACCAAGTTTGGGTCTACTGGGTGGTTAGCCCTGTAGACAAACGGCCGGCACCGGAAGGAGAATTGTGTTCTCCCTCCCGGGTGCGCCTGGGCTGCTGGTCCGGTTTTGCACCAGTTGCTCGGGTAAGTGGTGGCGCAACTTACCAAAGACCATGTTGAACTTCTTAGTTTCAGATTTCAGCTCACTCGACCTGGGGTGATCTAGTGCTTCGATGAGAAGTCTTCATTATTGTTGAAGAAAACCTCATATAATGTCCTATCCTTGTGCTGCCGCAGCAGTTAATCTCCACGGTTTTTGTGTGGGGCTTTCTGAATGAGCTTCAACTCGGTGATTACCTCGTTTAGTATCAAAAACTTCACCAAGTTCATCAACTGCTCTAAAATGAAATCTTTCAATTCCTGCTCTATCTTGGTAGCATTATTGATATTGTTAACCTGAATTTGTGCTGGTCAGCCCCGATAGATTCAAGAGGGCGTGCCAGCATTATCAACCAACGACCACTCCCCACATAGTGGAATAAGTATTATTATTATAATTATCACAGTATTTTGGTGTCTACGGCATCGGCTAATTTTGTTATTAGCCTCGTGTTCAGGGTAAGCAATATAAATAACTCCTTGAGCAACCTAAGAAGCATTATGACAATTTGCAGTCCGTCTGCCATGTAACGTTGTAAAATGAACCCAACTTCAGCTAGATAAAAATATCTGGTCGAGGTTGTTGTCGAACTCACGGCCTCGCGATCGTAGTCGAGTGTACTACCACTGCACTACCACAATTATTATTATATTGTACAAAATAGTTCTAATCTCTCCCTTTCTCAATTCCATAGTCCAAATTGAATTTGATCATTCATGTGAGTTGAAAATTTCAATTGGAAAATATACCAGAATCTACAGAATATTTCAGGAATTTCGACGAAATGGGGAACAAAATATATATCTTTCCATTTAACATAAAGATGTAAATTACGTATCAAGGAAAATACGAAAGTTATCATAGAGCAATGTAGTTCAAGAATTAGAACCCTTAATAAACATTAATTTTTTTTCACGTATAGTCAGTAGGCATACTTGAAGACTGGCTATAAATCAAATCATATGAAGGAACAATTTATTCAGGCCAGTCTCAAACTATCTACACTCTAGGTTAATGGACTGACACATATCAGAAAACAACTACTCCCCTGGCTACTATCACGAAAGGCGTTGAAGTATATCTGACAGGTTGATGATGGCCACTACCTTGCACTGACTAGAGGCCAAATAGCCTAAAACCGGTCTGCAAGTGTGCCCGTTCAATAATTGAAAATCGATTCCGGCAGTTGTATCGCCAACAGCATATGCAGGAAATACTTCAGTAAAGATTTCTGCACTGACACCTATCGGATATAATCCAACGCCCTTCGTGGTATTAGCCAG
>WOGR01000195.1:19960-30001 GCA_015342045.1 Leptinotarsa lineolata | reverse complement strand
GTAAACGATATAGTGCAACCTACCTTCCAACAGTTCCCCTTCAATAATACAGTTAGGGAGCTAACTAATTGCATTATTCAATAATCAATTCTAATTATGTAATATAAGAATCGATCGCTTCAAAAACACTTCACTAACTTTCGTCGAAAGCTTCTCTTCCATATTCTCTGTGTCACTGCCTCTGTCGTCATTTAAATCAATAATGAATTTATTTCCACCATTAACATGGAAGTGTCCATTCTCCATATAGTCTTTTTCAACTAAAATTACTTTTTTAATACTTTTCTGCCAGTCTTCTTCGGGAATATTAAATTTTTCTTATTTAATTAGCTCTATTATCTTATTATCGAATTTTGAAAAATTATTTTTACGCCTCATGCTTTGTTTCAATTTTCCCCAAATCAACTCGATGGGATTGAAATCACAAAATTAGGGGGGAAGTCTCAGTATGGTGTGTTCATACTTTTCAGCAATACTCTCAAGGTCAAGTAGTTGGTTTTTGGTATAATAATCTTCAAAATACAAATTGTTGTCCATTGAAAAACTTTGTATTTCATCTTTCCTATTATATTGTTCGTGTGTTTTGAAACCATTTCTCGAAAATATTAGCTTCCTATGATAGTCAACATTGCAGTCCTCAAGTTTTTTCCAGATGATATCAAAGAATTCGGTACCCGGTATCCCCTACACCTTTTGTCAGAAACCTCTATACCCATCATGCAACTGCGGTAAACTAAGGTGTTGAAGACACCGTCCTGGCAGCCCATGATGAATCCCTGTTTTTGACTTCTGCCCACTCGACCTGATACGCCAATGTCTTCATTATCATTATTACATATAGGTAGTTGATCTGATATTATTTTTTATCAAATTTCCGTAAGTAGATTGAATTTTTTTGCGCCACTGGAATCAATCAAGTCGCCCCGGAGCGCCAAAAATTTTTTAATTGAAATAATTTATTATTTTTTTGGTATTATCATAAAAGACCACAAGCACAATATTAATGGCGAGTAAACTATAATTAATGTACTATTTATTTTCCCATAAGAATTAAAAACGATCCACTCAGAACCAATGAAAAAAACATCCAAACTCAAACAATAAAAATATTAATAAGGAATTGATAAAAGTAATTGTTACTTATTCTATTCGTATTTGTATATATTAGTTAATTGTTTATCACTATGTATAAGTTCTTTGAAAAATATCATAGGTTGTGACAATTAGACAGATAGAAAAATAACTGTCAGTCAAGATTAAATTAGGAATTGTATGAATCCGTCTTTAATTTGCTCAAGTATTTTACATTGGTCCTTCGATCCGGCTCGACGGACCAATATAAAATACTTGAGCAAATTAAATTCGAAATTGTTCGAGTTCGTCTTCAATTTGCTCAAGTATTTTACACTAATACTTATGCAAAGCAAATTATTGGCCAAATGTTCAAGCCAAGATTAAATTCGAAATTGTATGAATTCTTCTTTAATTTGCTCAAATATTTTACATTGGTCCTTCGATCCGTCTCGAAGGACCAATGTAAGATACTTGAGCAAATTAAATTCGAAACTGTTTGAGTTCGTCTTAAATTTCCTCAAGTATTTTACACTAATACTTATGCAAAGCAAATTATTGGCCAAATGTTCGAATAAGGTTTTAGATATGATCTTTAAAATAAATGCTCAGAAATAAAACTCTTTCCACAAGTCTGCCATTTATATCAACAAATCTCATAAGGAAAAATAATATCACAAGAAACGTTTCTCTTCACACTGCTGACATTACTTCCATCCTCTGCTTCACGAACCTGAGAAGCCTGAAAACGGAAGAAGGCGTAACGCCTGGTATCCTACTCGCTGCTGCAATCTGAAACAAAAAAAAATTCAAGCACTCCGAGAACTTGCTCGGGAATCACCCCACCGTCTGAGGCTGAACAGCCAGGAGCTTCTCCCTCTCTTCGAAGCTGAGATTGAGCGAATTCGAGTTGTAGTCCAAATCTCCGGGAATGATGAGCCCCTCGTCCCGCCTGACTTCCTGGACCTCTTCCAGCTGCTCGGCAGCCGCAGCGTGATACAAAGCCTCGATGTGCAGTCGGTTCTCCAAGGAGGGATCGTGAGTGAGCGGAAGCAGTTCGGGCGCAGCTTCGGCCAGCCTAGTTATCGTGATGCCTTGATTGTCTACCATATCGAAAGCGCTGAAAAAAAAGGCAGCGAGGATGAGTTAGGGGGCTCATTAAAACCTACGCAAACGTACCTTTTTTTATGTAAACTCCTAGATTCGATCAATCCCAGCAGATGCCTCCACTGTTGTGTGGTTTTCGACACACTTTTCAGCAGCTCCACTCCATCTCGTAGCTGCCTTTCAACGTCGAGAGTCTTGTCAAACCTTTCCTGTGAGACGCATCCCACGGCGAAACCTTTCGGGGTCAATCTCTGGTCAGCATTGTCTGGTCTCAAGGTTAAACGAAACTCAGCCCTGCTGGTGAACATGCGGTATGGTTCTGTGGTACCCAAAGTGGTCAAATCGTCGACCATGACGCCTATGTACCCCTCCGTTCTGCTTACTGTTAACGAGGATCTCTCGAGAGCCTGGAAAATGTAGTAATATCCGCGCTATCAATACGATACGCATGCCTTCATCATCATGCTTTTTTTGAAGTTTGTTGGAGATCCACTATGTTCTTAAATGCATGTTTTGAATGTTCTTCCAGTTTGACCTATGTTAATGGGATATGAACCACACGAAAATTCATGAACTCCTGATCTATTTTACTTCAAAATCTAGTCTTTCCTATATTTATTGTGCATAATAAAGTAAATATCGGTTTTATAGGCCATGTTTACTGTTTTTTTGTAATAAATCAGAAATCGTCGGCAAAAATAAGAATCTAGGTTGTTCAACAATTCGGAAAATGTGATTAATAAATCAGTTGAAGGAAAGCAGGTCACAGTGAGAGCCCTGGGGAACCCCAGAAGTTACATAAATTGGGTTTGAAATTATACTTCCTATTTTAACTCTCAAATTCTATCAGCGAGATAAGTTCCTCTTTGCAACACACGCACAGTCAGCGAGTCTGATATATAGGATTGATTGTATTTTTCAAGCTGATAATCTCAAATTTTATTCAAATAAATAATTTTTTTAAAGCGAGGTGTTATCTCTTTTCCTAATCAAAGGAACCTCACCTTTGCACCTGCATTAATCCCTGCAAGAATGCCTTGTGCAGCAGCCTCCTCATATCCCGTCGTACCATTAATTTGTCCAGCCAAAAATAAGCCCTCAACTCGTTTCACCTCCAAACTAGGCTGCAGTTCCCTCGGATCCACGAAATCATACTCCACCCCATACCCCGGCCTCACCAGTTCTGCTTTTTCAAGGCCTTCCAGAAACACATTCATAAAGATACTAAAATTTTCCGATTGGAAATCGCAACTTACCTGGAATGCTGCGAATAAGTTGCCACTGGTACTCCTCAGGAAGTGTACAAGAGAGTCCGTTTGGGTAAATGATGTCGCTATCAAAGCCTTCTGGTTCAAGCCACACTTGGTGCTCTCTACCGGGAAACCTAAGAACTTTCGATTCTATGCTGGGGCAGTATCTCGGCCCTGTGACTTCTTCTATGACGTGACGGTCCAAATGTAGGTTGTCTTTTACAATTTTTTCAATGGCGAGGGTAGTTTTAGTTAAATGGCAATCCAGTTGATCTTCTGGCTAGAACATAAAGTGATGCTATCTTTTTGTTATTGACTAAGGGTGCCTAAAAACATTTAACCACAAAACACCAAATTTATTATTGAAATTACGTACATACATTTATCCAAACTTTACTGTTCATAAAAGAAAATGGACGAGGGGTCTTGTCTCCTCCTGCAGCGAGGCAAACATCGAAGTTGATTGTGTCTTTTCTCAACCTGGGTGGGGTGCCAGTTTTCAGCCTCCCCATTCTCAAATTCAGCTTTTCTAGAGTATTCGCTAACCCTACAACAAAATAAATGAAGATGAGGGTTCACCCAAAGATTTTGTATGCTAAAACTTGCCTATAGAAGGTTCATCCCCTATTCTGCCTGCTGGAAAAACTTCCAGGCCAAGGTTTATGCTACCTTTCAAAAATGTTCCTGTTGTTATGACAACACTTTTGGCTGATATTTTTGTTCCATCCCCTATAAATCAATTATAATCTGGTAAATTACATGGATGTAAAAAAAAAATAGATGGACACTAAAATAAATATGTATCTACTCTACTCACTTAAGACGACTCCTTTGCAATCTATGCATGTCTGATTGTTAGAATTAATTCTCGGATTCTCCACAATCAAGTCTTCCACAGGAGCTTCAAGTACATCTAGGTTTGGAGTATTGCAAAATAGCTCATTTTGCATATTTTTCCTATACAAACTTCTGTCGATTTGGGCACGGTAACCCCAAACAGCAGGTCCTTTTCTTGTATTCAGAAGCTAGACGAAAAACTTTGGAATATAAGTCAAAAAAGTAAGAAAAACTACCTTATATTGTATTCCTGATATATCGCAAATTCTGCCACAAACTCCGTCCAAAGCATCAACTTCCCTCATCAAATGTCCTTTACCGATACCACCGAACGAAGGGTTGCAAGACATTTCGCCTACAATATTGCATTTCAATATCAACAGGAACAATTCTCATACTGTGACTTTAACCAACCTACTGTTTCTTTCTTATGTGTGACCAGTAAAGTTTGGGCCCCCATTCGAGCGGCGGCAGCGCATGCTTCGCTTCCAGCATGACCGCCTCCGACTACGATCACATCATATTTTTTTTCTAGAGAAAAATTACGTAAAAATTTAATTTCATTCAATCTTTTCAAACAAACTGTTTTGTACATTTTTTATCAAAGTTGAGGTTAGGTCACGGTCTGACAAATGACGGAGAGACACGGAGTACAGAAATAGCTGGTGTACTCTAAAATTATAGAACTATAACTTACAGTTCTGTGTCTGTGATACGGAGGCAGAGGGAAGAACGGAACGACATAGTGACGTATGAATTTACAGTGAGCTAAGGCGAATTATAATTATAAACACTTCTCAACCACTACTGACCAAAATTTTTAACAGCGGTTACCTGAGAAATGTTACAGTCAGTTACTTTTGAATCAAGTCAATTGTCAACTTCACGAAATCTTTGGTTAGTATTTTGACGTTTGGTTCACCAATTTTCAGGAAATCGTGTTGCATATTTTAAATAGGAACCTTTTAGACAGTAGGGATTTTAGAGCGACCAAACTATGTTTTTAGTTACTTTGGAACAAACCACAGTTCACAAACATATCGATTGATTGATCTGTTGGTCAAATAGAAACGGTAACGCGTTTCTATTGGTTGAAATAATCCATATTTACCTGTTAAAAAATTGTATATTGTCTTTGTGAAGAAATAATTGGCATCTACCATCTCTATTCAAATTGTACTATGTACAGTGGAGTAGTTCCTAAGTTTTGTTAGGGATCATTAGCAGTTGGCAGAATTTAATCAGGAAATTTTTGGAAATCTCAAAATCAGATTAATGAAATTTCTGCGGATAGCGACATTAATTCCTCAATGAAATATAATTATCATTTAAAATGGTACTTTTACTTAATGGGATTATTGATAGTAGCAAATACATTGTTATTGGAGTTTGCAATTTATTAAATATTATTATTATTACAATAACCATCCCTTAGAAACATCTGTAACACTGAATTTATTATGCATAATCCTTCACGTGACTTCATCCTTCAAATCTTTCAAATCAAACTCAAAATGAAATTTCTGAGCATTTTCCAAAACTACATCAAGAACAGTTTTTCTCTTATGTTTAGACAGAAGTTTCAAGTCTTTGGAAATCCTTTGCTTCGTGCTGCGAGAGATAAGAAAACACTCCAACTCTAAAATTGCCTCGAAAAGTCTCTCAACCTCATTTCTTATCCCCGATACAATATACAGGATCTTAGAAATTGCTATAAAAATTTCTGGAATGTAATTCACATTGAGGTTAACTAAGATATATTGAAAAGCAGACATGAAGAAAATAGTGTCATCAGTCACAGGCAATAAGTTTTCTTCCTGGCTGAGGTATTTAATAATCTTTATAGCTTCTTGTAGGAACCCATCGAGGTTCTTTATGATATCCAATCTGAGTGTGGCGTTTTCGAAACGATCAATGTAGCCACAAATATTAGTTACATTTTCCAGCATGTACCTACAGGCAAGGATCCCGTCTTTTGTGTCCAACTCCAAACAGGCACTGCCAAATAAGGTACAATAGGCTGTCAAAACAGCATCATACAAACTGAACTTAACCAATTTCTTGTCCAACTTAAAGTCAATTGTCAATTTAGCAGTTGTTTCCAACGTTTTCAGTAACAATTCAGTGTTGATGGAATTGTTCAAAACAAAACACAATCGATTCATGGCCTCCTCATCTATGAATGGCGTTCTTGAAGATGAAAACGCTACAGAAGAGATGAAACGCATTACTTGTATCAAAACCAGATGATCATCGGAGTCCAGCTCCTGAATAATAACACCGATCTCTTCCGCTGTCATACTTTTATTGCACCAAACACATAACACGTTTGCGAGAGTTCCAATCACGATTTCAATGAATCTGTTCTCGGTACACTTCGCCACTGCACTACAAGCTACGGATGGGAAAGACAATTCCCACAAGTATTCACATACACTCTTCTCTGCAGTCATATCCCACAAGAAGCACAGGTCTTCCTCAAACTGTTGGTTCCAATTCAAATCTGAGAATTTCAGCAAAGTTTTCAGTACGAAAGATTGGCTGTATAAGGTGTCTCCTATCGCATCTCCTCGTAATTTTGCAGCAGTTTCTGGATCTAATTCGTCGGCGTTCAAGTTATTTGTTAGCGGTACTGTTTCGATTTCATTGTGAGAGGAAATCATCTCCTCTCCATCGATAGTAATGAGTTGATCCATAGCTTCTCCACTCTCGACGATACAATTCTTTTTGTTCGGGTCTGGGACATCGCTGAGGTTTTTTTCATGCTCTTCCATGATTTCTTTTGATAACTACTTGCCTATTAGAATTTTACTTTAAGTTATTTGATGTTTTCAGCCCATATCTTTCCTGTGAATATATATGAATATTCTGAATGGACTTTTCAAAGTGCTAAACATTATTAGTTAATAGGTATATATGCAAAGTTATTAGTAAAGAATATTTTGGAAAAGGCAATGTTTCCAAATTCAAATGTAAAATTGTCGCAGGGTAGCCACAAAATATATTAATTCAGTACTAAAATTTAGATAATTTAGCAATAGATGGGGATTTCGAAACGTTTGTATGTCTGCGTGCTTCATTTATCAATGCAAATTTTTAGAAGCTTTCTTTGACCTAAAACTGAAATCTAAGCTTTATTCCTAGACTAGATAATTGTGATTTCAATCATATTTATATTTATTCCATCCTGCATCTGTACTTATTCTAGAAATAATAGTTGTCAGTCAGTATCTGTCATATTATTATGTCATGTATTTTGTTGAAAAAAGCCAATTTCTTTTTTAATCTATTTATAACAATGAAGAAGATAATGGAAATTTGACATGAGTATTCAAAATGTACTTTAAAATGATAAATACAAGCAAAATGATCAGATTAATCAATAATACGAAAATGTAATAGATTATGCTTCCACGAAACAATTTGGTAATGACTGGTGTGACAGGAGGATAACTGGCCAAATTCGCCGCACAGGAAGCATCGGCCATAGAAACTTGAGTTAGAAAGAGAGACATTTGTAATGGATTCATTATGAAAGTAATGAGAGACAAACCTGCCAAAAACAACACATTTTTTTTCTAACCCGTGGATTTTTTAATCTTTGTAATTTCAATATACGATATGACTGATAGACTTAACAAGTAGACTATTCCTTCAGAGGCAGAAATGTGATTTCTGTTTTCTGGTTTATTAATTTTTTTAAAGACAAATCAATACAGAATTATTTCTCGCTAGGTTAGCATCCTCAAAAAATGAAGAAAACTGAAAACGCCAACTTGGTTAGTGAAATGCTCGTCGAGAAGAGTATTGCAGTTCTGGTGATTGAAAAAAGTGCTTGTTTTGAAATTATCAAAGAGGACAGATATTTTCAGATTAGTGAAAGTATTTCAATACAAAAATGACTGCAACAAAATCCCCGATACCTGAACTGCCAGACCTACTAAAAAAGATGTCATTCGCCAACCAGACAGTTGTTCGTTTCTAATGGTTAAATATGCCGTACGGAAGCAAAGGCCAAGAAAACCTAGAGAAAGAGAGAGAGAGAAAAGACAGAAAAAATTTGTATTGGGAACACTGAGAGAAATAGGAAACTGACAATAAAAAACTGTGAAGTCTGTGAGTGCCTGTGCATGTACTGCAGGTTGCTGTTATTTTAGCATCATTAAGATGTTCAAAGTTGAATGTATAATCACATTGCTCTAATCGGACTTTGATAAGTGATTTGAAAGTGTGATTTGAACTGTATTATCACTGAATGCCTCAGCAATGGATTCCAGCCCAGAAGAATCACCTGTTGATAACCCTCCAGTTCGCGATGAAATGGTAAATACGAATTTTGCTCAAACTTATCATTTCTCTTTATCTTATCATTAGGTCCAGACAGCAATAAAATTCCTCGAAAATCCCAACGTGATAAACACCCCGTTGGCTCAGAAGCAAAAGTTTCTCCAACGCAAAGGTCTGACGGACAAAGAAATTCAACTGGCGTGTGAAAGATCCGGCTCCTACCAACGCTACGAAGAACAGAATCGTCTTCCGCCACCCCTGCCATTTACACCGAGCCCTGCTAGCAATCATTTTTATAGGAATCAAGTCCAATTGAGCATTTTCAGTAGGATAAGGGATGTGATACAAAACATTGCGCTGTTCAGTATTGCTGCTTATCTTATTCATAAGTTTTATGTGGTGAGTACTTTATTGTCCGAAGCTAGCTTTCTGTGTATTCTTTTTTAACGTGTTGTTTCTGTCAGAGGTATATTGCGCCATTTTTATTCGGTAAAAAGAAGAAGTCTATCGAGGAGTCTATAGAAGAATTAAACAAAAATGTGAAATCAACTGTAGGGCAGTTGAAAGATGAGCTGGAAAGTGTGAAAGTTGAAATAGAGAAACGAAATTCTGAGGAAGTTACAACTAGGCAATTCAATGATCTGAAATCCGAAATCTCCAGTGTGAAGGGTCTTCTGCTGAGCAGGTTAGTATTTCAACATTCTGCCGAGTTTCTCGTGAATATTACTTAACGTAAAGAATTATTAACCTTCTTTCAACTTGACAATATAATTTTAGAAAAGTTGAAAACTTCTGACAAAATTTTGTTATCAAATATTGATCAAGCAATTAATCTCTTGAAGCATTTGAAAATAAAGAGCCAATTTGTACAGAACTCAACTCCATTTAAACAAGGTCCTATGTTTGAAATCTTGTTATACACTGTAGGATGTTAAAAGGGGCATATACAGTATGTTTCTAAATTTCATGTAAATTTTTTAGGGCGGTGAATATGTGGATATTCTGAGAAGACAACTCTTAAGTTTTTAAACTTGGCAAATACCCTTCTGTTATCAAAGTACATGAAACATGCACTAAAAGTATTGAAACTTTATATAGATGTTATAGATTGATGCTAGAGTTGAAATACTATATTTTTTCAAATACTGTCTATGAGAATTTCTTTGGGAAATATTTGTCATTCATCAAAACTATATCCGAATCATAACTTTCTGATAAGATGATCGTGAAACTCTTTCAAAATATTGAATGGCAAACATATGAATACATTTTGTGCTGAAGATCACCTTAGGCAGAAACAAACACTGGGGAATGTTCCTTCTGACGAAAATCAAGTAGTTTTCATAAAAGAGCTCTTAAAAAACGCATTTTAAACTTATCATTTCAACCTTTTTCTTTTAAAAATCATTTAAATACTCAAAAAAGAGGAATGAAATAATGCATTCAACATTTAAAGGGATTCGTTTCTATTTCACCATTTGGCAACATC
>WOGR01000195.1:0-19950 GCA_015342045.1 Leptinotarsa lineolata | reverse complement strand
AGCTAATAAAGGATAATGAATCTGTTACCAGATGACATATTTCAGAGGCGTGCTGTTCTGTTTACTTATGTTCCGAGACATTCTGTGACATATGACATTTTGTGCACCTAACCTATCTTTCGGAAAACATTCGCAAATGTCGCTGCACAAGGAGTCACGCGTTGGGGATACCTTTCCTGATAGATGCGTCTGGCCTCGCTTGAATTTTCGTCAGCCAAGTCGTATGCAAAAACCATATCAGCATTCGTAAAGTCGGGCATGATATCAAAAAATCACTTAATAAACTCCGAACTGTGAATTTGTCAATTGATAGTTGAAAATGTGACGGCGAACTTCTATTTTTATAAACAAACTTTCATAGCCTACTCGATGTAACTAACTTAATTTGCAACAAGCGGAGAGTGACAAAAATTATTGAAATCAAATTTGGCTATAAAGTAATATGCTAAAAAATTGTAAATATCTCGAAAACGATCACCTCCAGCGTTGTTGAGGTGTACCTTTTTTACTTAGAAAAGGTGTGGGAATTAGGTTTTTTCATGAAAAGTACCAAAAGTTTACTGTCAAAAAAGTTAGGGTAATTTGAAATAAATAATGACAGCGTACGCAGCGCCCTCTAGATGTTAGATGAAAATTAGTACGAAATTATGATTTCCCACGTCAAAAAAACCCCGGGTACCGGATTTCGTGCAAATAACTTATTGTTTGCAAGAGTTATTTTCAAAAAGCGAACAAAAAAATTCAATTTCAACACCCTGTATCTCCGAAACGAAGCATTTTCGGACACAAATTTTTTCTTAAAGTTGTCTCAAGAATACGTCACTTGAATATTTTAACATACTTATGTTACACCCTGTATAAAGCATGCAATTCTCCATAGTTCACACTCCACAACTATAGCCTGTTTGGACAGTGATTTTTCTGCATCTGCCAGTCTTTACCGTCATTGTTTTTTTGCAGAAAACAGTTCCCTTCAGTGGCTAATATTCCAGTCGTTCCACCGTCGATACCTGCATGGCAAATGTCAAGCGTAACTCCCGACGAGCACGATGTTGATCCCGAAGGAAGGAAGGAAGACTTGCTAGAAGATTTGGTTTCTGGATCCGGATCGTCAGAACCAGAGCATGGCATGAAGACAAGCGAATCCAGTTTGGAGATCATGTAATTATATTTTTCAATGTAATAGGGTGAATTGATATTGTTATTGATTGTATTCGGTGGTTCTTGTAGCGAGAAGTTTTTCGAATAGAGAGTTTTAGTGAGTTCGAAACTGTTTTCTTGTGCATGACAACCATTACTGAGTAACTAATTTTCGAGGCTTGTCTTTGATATTTCGTCTATTTGCTGTACTTTCAGATATTCAAGGGACTGCGATTCGGAATCTGGCCATAGTAGGAAAAGCAACAAAGATGATATCGACAAAGATTAGAATGTTTATGTAAATTTACAATACTTCTACATATTGGTACGACATGACTTTTATTTTTAGTTACCACATCGTGTGTTGAGATTTTACAAGTTTTTATTTATTGTATATTCTAAAAAAAATATGTACGACGAGAACTTTGTGAATCCAACTATGTTGTTGAATATATTTTTTGGGAACGCAATAAACTATTTTGTTATTCTGACCGACTATTATTCACCTCTTATGACCTTGACTTACATTGTTGATTGAACTTAATTGTTTTAATACAACGATGCAAAGTTTTAATTACATTTTGTTACAGTCCAATACAAAAAGACTTAATAAAATACGTCCAAATCTATAATTTGAAATTCTCATGTCACAGTGTTAATCATACTCCTCTAAAACTGCTTAACCAACTTTCGTGAAATTTTATATGTATATTCGGTAGGCCTGAGAATAGGTTTTAATCTATTTTTCATACCCCCTAAGGGATAAGGGTGCACCACCCCATTTTTTAAAATTTTTTGGACTATTTTTTGTGGCATTGAAAAATACATATAACCCTCAATTTTTACCCTTCTATTACCAACCCCTATTTTTCAAACAAGCCTTCTCTCACTGCCAACACAGTTTTCTCCGTAATTTAAATCAACCACGGCTGTGCAACAGCACGCGATTAGTCATTAAAAACTTGAAAAATGTTTTCGAAGCCAGCACTTTTAATAGCCATTTTAGTAATTTGATCATATTTTAACCCCGATCATATATCAGTTATTCCCGTCAGGCGTCTATCGGTGTCATTTCTCACTCAGAAAAGAGCACGGAATAGGTTTGAAAACGAAGCCGGTTTCTCTCACAAAACAAGCCTTCTCTCACTGCCAACACAGTTTTCTCCGTAATTTCAATCCACCACGACTGTGCAACGCACGCGATTAGTCATTAAAAACTTAATGAAAAATGTTGCCGAAGCCAGCACTTTTAATAAACATTTTAGTAATTTGATCACATTTTAACCCCGATCATATATCAGTTATTCCCGTCAGGCGTCTATCGGTGTCATTTCTCACTTAGAAAAGAGCACGGAATAGGTATGAGAACGAAGCCGGTCTCCTGTCTCTCTCACACAATAAGCCTTCTCTCACTGCCAACACAGTTTTCTCCGTAATTTGACTCCACCACGGCTGTGCAACAGCACGCGATAAGTCATTAAAAACTTGATGAAAAATGTTGCCGAAGCCAGCATTTTCAATAGCCATTTTAGTAATTTGAACACATTTTAACCCCGATCATATATCAGTTATTCCCGTCAGGCGTCTACCAGTGTCACTTCTCACTTAGTAAACAGCACGGAGCAGGGACGAGAACGAAGCTGGTCTCCCTCACAAAACAAGCCTTCTGTCACTGCCAACACAGTTTTCTCCGTGATTTAAATCCACCACTGCTGTGCAACGCACGCGATTAGTCATTAAAAACTTAATGAAAAACTATGTCAAAGCCAGCATTTTGAATGAAAAGTTCCGAGGTGAAAATATATCAATACCTTGAATCCCTATTATACCTGATGTGCCAATTCATTTCAGACGTGTGCAATTTCCAATTAGTCCAATTGTCTATTCAAATTGCAAAAAAGAGCTTTAAGGTACATGTGTAAAGCTACAATATAACGAGCCATGTTGACTACTATTTGAATCCCATTAAATATCAACTACAGAATCATTATATATCTTAGAAACAATATTGATTGTAAAGAAATACAAAAATCTAAGAGTGTCATATCAGGTAATGCAGCGGGTCACTGTAAAGGACCACCATTACCTATCCACCGGTTTGGATAATTTAATCTAGCCACAATCAACCCAGTTTATTGTATACAAGAGGTACTTAATCTTGCTGAAACTTAATATTAAATAAAAACTCGTCCGAGCTTGACCATATTACAAATCAGTAGAGAGGAAAACGTGATCTCTTAGAAGAGCACACTAGATCACCTGATACGACGCCTCTAGATGCATTTGAGGGAATACGTGACACCTGAAGTGTATGATACACAACCGCAATTAATCACAGAACTCATGGATAGGAAAAGAGATTTAAACACGAAGCATTAATATACGAACAAACAATAATGATCATTAGATGTTGAAACTATTTCACACGAAGTTTCTGCAAGACAAGTATGTCATTGACATTGTCACTTATAAGGAACAATAATATAAATCATATCGCAATATCTTAATATGTCCCGCAAGGATCAGTTCTGGGCCCATTTAGATTTTTATTTGACCTCTTCTATGTTTCCTCTTGATGAAACGATAAATTCCATCAACTGGGGGTGCAGAATCACTAGAAGGTAATATAAACACGCACTGTACTGTCAATTTTATTCTAACCAAATAATTTACATTTTCTTGTAAAAGGTCAATCGTAGGTACTTCTTGTTCAGAGTAAAATAGTCTTCTTACATCTGGTAAAATCATAAATAACAACGTGAAATATTCTACAATATCTTATTTACAAATTATTTCCTAAAAAAACTGCAAGTTTATACAGAAAGATTTATAACGCAATTAAACAAATTGTTCTTTCTCCTATTTCGTGTAAAGTTTAAAGCAATAATAGAGGTGGATGAATCCTTGAAGGCCAAAAGTTACAATAGTACGCAAAAAATACAAATCAGAGAGAGGACGCACTTCTCCAAAATATTCAGATAAACAATATTCTTTTTCTAAACTTTCAACACAAACTCAAAAGTGAAGTTGAGACCTGTGGTAAAAACAAACTGCATAGGATTTGTACAATAATCAGCACAATTTGTAAGTACCAGCAACATGTCACAAGACACTACAAAGTGTAGAATGGAATCAAGTCACAACAACCAAACTTTTACTTTGTTGTGCCCCAAGGTACAATTACGGGGCCCTTACGAATTGATATCTACAAAATTGAATTTGAAGAAAGATTTTCTGGTTTCCTACCGTTTTTTTGATTTATAACCTCCACAATCTGAAAAATAAATCAAAGAATCTGATGAATTGTAATAACGCGTGCAGTTTACCCTGAAAAATAAAGTTCGGGGTGAATTTTTCAGTTTGCTCTTCATTACACAGATTGTGGAAGGTAACTAACCAAAAAAAAAAAACAGTAACAAACAATAAAAGTCTTCCATAGAAGATTTTCCGGTTGCTTTGTAGAGCCTTGTTGCTACAGGTGATTTCCTAACTATATGTACACGATTTTATCGTCAATTTAGACTATATCCAATGATAATAAGGGTAACTTTCTTCACTGGATATATGGAGAATGCAAAACGAACTTTTCGGCATTTTCTGATACAGAAAATCATCCATAAAGCTGTGTATTCAAAATACTTAAACTAGAACATTCAACTACAGCTTCGCTAGACATTCGTAACGAGGTTTAAGTAAGAAGGATACTAGTTGAAGGAACAACGAGGTACGAAATCAGCAAATAAGACTGCTGTGTTACAGTCAATCGTTTTTCATTGTAGGGGTAAGTTTTTCAATGAATCAAAATTAATTTTCTTTGCAGGAACATACAAAAGCACAGTACAGTAGATAAAACATACCGTTCTTTGGTTTCTTATGTTTGAAAAATATAAGTAGAAGCAGCCTGAATATTGTGTTATCACTAATTCATCAAAGTGTGTGATAACATGTAAAAGAACCAACATCAAAACTTAACCTAACCAAATCATTGGTTTTATTTATATTATGGCTTATCTACGACAAACTGCTAAACCTAATATTTACAGTTAAAAATAAAACAGTTAGTGAGCTACGAGCTAGGAAATCTGGAGGCGTAAAACAAATATACAAAAATATAATTTAAACAAAACTATAACAAAAGAGTATACTTCACCAATAGGATTGCAGGAAAGTTGGAAGATAGTTTTTTCCATCCAGGTTCTATCACATTCGCACCTACATTAATGACAATTCATTTGAAAAATGAAACAAACCAAGAATATCAATGTTGGGAAAGCCATTCTTTCAAAATTCACTAACGTATGTCCTAAAATAAAAGTACTCCTCTATACAGGAAGAAACTGGGATTGTCGTAAACACCGATACAGAATTCCTATTGTGTTCAGTTCTAAAATTCACAAGGATTGAAAAAACTTTTTTTGACTGCAGAATTTTGTTAAAAGATAGTCAAAATCGCTGCAAAACGTTTGTGACAGAAAAAAAATAACAGTGACATAACATAATAGTTTATTAAATATGAACTTCTAAATCTGAGACTATCTCATTTTCTTCAATGAAACAACTGATGATAGAAAAATCTCAAGCACCAGCTCTTTCGAATTCTATTGAAGAATTGTCACTATACTCATTAGTAGCCACGATACTCTTTGCCTTTGGAAAAAATTCACTCACGTTTCAAGTATTTCAATTCCGTCCTGTATAATATAAAGCCGAACCTACCCTGGGAATTTAAAAAAAAGGCGCCACAAATAAAATATCAACAGAAAACGAAATAGAATTTATTCGTATTATCTACAAACAATTCCAACTACAAAAGTTCAAGCATGAGACAATATCGCACTATTCTGTCCCCAAAAAATAGCACTAGTTGCAAAAGGGGTGGGTTTATAAACCACTTTGCTTATTATTCGGTTGATTTGACTGTTGGTTAATACTATTTTATATTCCACACTGGCCACAAAACATGACAGTTCAGTTTCCGGAGTGTTTTTAAGTCATCTCTGTGCGTAATCATATAACGGGAAAAGAGGTGGTCATAGCGCCATCTTATGGAAGATGGGACCATCAAACAAAAGAAGTAGAAACATAAGAAAAGAAGAGAGGAAAAGAAGAAGAAGAAAAGAAAAAGAAGTAATATCTGTTAGGTTCTGTAATCTATCTCTTGATAAAAATATCCTAGACTTGTTACCTGGCGGTGAAATTTTGTTTGGTTTGAGTTTTTTTTTTTGCATGTTTGAGATGTTTTGCAAGCTCCCTAGATGATTTTTCTGATTTTTAGTAGGGTATTAGAGATCAGTCCAGCTTGAGAAAGTTTTTATAGTGAAAATCACAGTGGTAAGTGTTCACATGGATTTTCATCACATATAGTCAGTTCCTCTCAAATTTTGATAACATTTGACAAGAATATCAATTCAGGAAAATAAATTATTCACCACTTTTCATTCAAATGATGGATTTAGAATATTCACCGTATACGTGGATGTGAGCTTAAAGTTTACTATGTTTAATTTATAATATTCTTAAAGCAAAATTACCACTCCGAGTGTTACATCTGGATACCGGTCAATCAAGACAACAAAAGCTGAATAGCTTGATATAATAATTTCGCCAATAAGTAATTACTTTGATATTTTGAAGAATATCTACCTGACTTTTCTCATTTTAGATAACACAAAGGATAATGGATTCGTCAAGAGTCATTTTTCGTTGGGGAAGTCGATTTCTATTTTTTTTTTTAGGTTTTAAACTTCTAGATGATGTAAAGTTGTGAGCCCCAAAGACATTGTGAAATATTCGTCATACTATCGAAGTCATAGTATCGAAGTAGAAAATGATTTTGTGAATAAATCGTTCGGAGATGTTGGAAGACGACTAAATATCAATATGTGCCTCCTCTAGTGGATAAGTCCGATTAGATACTACATTGATAGAAATATTCATAGAATAATACTGTTGCAAAACACTCCAAACATGCTTGAATAAACACAATGGACGTACTCTGTTACAGAGAGCGCACACATCTAAGTTTGTTTCAGCAATAGGTCAAAATCTTATGGAACTTTTTTCTGAAAATGAGGAGGTCCATTGAAATTTACCAAATTTGCATTTGTATGCATGAAGGCTTTGCAAACACCTTGCGTTAACTGAAAATTGTGAACTTGAGCAAATCAACCGATTAGCAAAAGAAGGGTTGCAAACCTCCACCCCAGACAACTTATCCAACATTAAAAGTACCAGCAACTACTTCACCTCCCGGGACGTACCTTTCCAAAGAATTCCAGACAGATAAAAGACAATACCAATCTTCCGTAATATCTAATTGATCAAATACAACGACTACTTACATCTTAATTCTTACACTTTAGAAAAGATTCAAGCGATAGTCAATAATCTGTCTCGTGCGACCGTTTCGTCTCTATTCAATAACAACGGGTATCGTATCAGTTAATGCACGTTCTTTGGGGTATGCGTGACTTGAATTTTTTACTAGCGCCCTCTTTGAGAGGCGAACACTCGAACTCTTGTACTTGCGAGACGATATTGTCGAGGCAGTTGTCGCTCTGCTCGAGTACTTTCGAAGGATTACCGTTTGACGGTAAATCGCTCCTGTTACGGCTGAAACGACAAACTGCTCTGTATAGAGTTGAGTTAGAAGGGGACTCACCTATCTACCATCGCTTCTGCGCGTGCAGGTTTCTCGACAGAACGGACCGGACATCCGCTGTGAAGCGAAGCGCGTCCAGCACCGGGAGCAGGTTCAGGAGCGCTATGTCCGTCGGGTCTGAGAACCAGGACTTGATGGGGATGGCATTGTCTGAAAAATACAAAATAGTGATGTCTCAGAAGCGAGAAGAGCGGAATATGACCTTGAGTGACTCTGAAGGTCGTTTGAAGGTGAAATATTCGTAATGGTGAAGTGATAGAGTTTAATAATGTAAACAAAACGATACACGGTATCGTATCACAGAAATGAAAAGAGCAGGAAAATTAAGACCGGGAATGACCTTGAGAAACTCTAAAGTTGACCTCTGAGATCATTTGATCTAATCTAAAAGGTGACGAAAAAAGAATTACCAAGCTGTTGACCAGTCGACGTTGACCTTGATAATCATCTTGCCAATCATTTGTAGGTCATACTCAGTTTTTGTATGAAAATCCATATTTTTTTTGTCTCGGGAGCAGAAAGAAGAAAAAAATTATGATCGGGTACACCGAGTCTGATCTCTGAAGGTTGTTTGAAGGTGAAACATTCAGAATGTGTAACGAAGAGCCTCATAGTGGTTATGATACGGTAACAAAGTATCGCGATTTGTTCTTAGCTGCTCTACAGTTATCTTTTATGTGACTGTAACCTTATCAATGATTTCCAGTTCAAAACTTTCTGAATTGTTTCTGGAAACATAAATAACGGGAAATCGAGTATGGCCCAATCACCTACTGGATCGATCTTTCTGTCCGTCGAATTCTCTGATTCACAGTCTAGATTGATCCATACACAAACTTACTTTCAATGGCTAGGTTCACACACCATCTTGTCTTCAGTGGCAGGATCCATTACCACTTAGTCTGTTTGACCTTCAAATGACCTTACATGGTCAACTTACGAGTAACTCAAGGCCATGTCTGGTCGTACTTTTTACCGCTCTTTTCATTTCAATGATGGAAACTATGGATTTTCATTTAAAAGACTGACCTTGACACAAATAATTTTCAAGGTCATCAAGGTCAAAGTAAAATTTTTGGACTCCTCAGTCATTTCCCGATGATGCTAGTTTGCTTAGCGACACACGAGTCGAGAGACAGTGCGTTAGTTTTAGGGTTGGAAAAGTGTTTTATTAAATTGAGGTTCCATAGGATAAATAAACTGAATAATTTTCAACAAAGCTATGGAAATTTTTCAACAAGTTATGGGAACCATTAAAATGTTGCTTGGTCTGTTTATTTTAGTACATACACAAAAACATCCAAGAAAATTATCTTTATTACTTTATCAGTTAACTATGAACATTTTTATTGTTTCATATGATTTCACATAAATCTTCTGCAATGTTTACAAAATTGAACCAACATAAAACCAGAAATACACTATATAATTTTTTTTTAATTGCAACTGGTTTTCCTTTATTTCCAATATTTTATTATTAATTAAATATTAACACTTGCTTACAAAAAGGATTTGAAACTTTAATAAGTTTTAATTACATGCAAGCGCTTTTGATAGCAGACTATGCTATCATCTTCGTGGCTCTACTGAACATTTTCTTGTCTTGTTTGCTCTTTTATGCGGTCAGATCATCTTAGACAGGTATTGGCTTGAGTAGGTACTTTGATTACCATTCTATCTCGGTATTCGGTCAAGTTTGCCTGTACCTGGGTTATATCAGGTAATATTCTTTGTATGGGTGTTTCTCTAGGTTCATTGTTTCTAGTTTTGTGGAGTATGTTGAACGTTAGGTCTTGTTGTGTTTTGATTTGTATTTGCTTCTCGAAAAGTGAATTACGCTTTTTGAATTTATGGATGTTCAGGTTACCCTAGATGTTCATACGGTTTCCTTTATTTATTTGTTTGATGAGTTTGATGTTTTCTGGTGGGGGAAAGTTATGATTGTTTTATATGGCGTGTGTCGCGAGGTTTGATTTATATGTTATTGGATTTATGTATGTTTTCTTTGTACACATTTTTATACAGAACTTTCACAAGTAGTTGAAAATTATAATTTTATTGAGCTAAACATTTAATTTTAAGTTTGAATCCACATATACCAGGGCACGTACTGCCTCTGTAACTTACCAGGATATGCTCTATAGGCACCAGGACTGTTGTCCAAAATAAATATACTGGAGAGATCATTACAAATGGCACTCAGGTCTTTAGTATATCCCAGTACGTCGGGGGTACAGTGCTGCCGATAGTACCGCCTCTGAAGAATACCACGGCCTGCGTCTAGCTTATCAGCTACGGCCGCTCCGTAAATCTCCATGCTAGCTGTGAAAACGACCAGTTCGTACCATTGTGAAACCTGTAAAGAAAATTATAGAGAATGCACAAAAATTCTTTTTTCTATCCACTGGTGGAATAGTTCTCTTACTATCTCTAGAAAGAAGTCGACATGTGGCCTCTTGTGAACGAAAAATCGCACGGGGTGTCTGTCTATGATGACTTTGAGTACAAAATCTGGCGGGGTTCCCGGTCTTACTGTCTGTCTCACAACACCATCGTGATGTGAGTGTATCAAGGTCTCGTCCAAATCGAGCACAAGCACTTTTCGTTTAACTATACCTGAAATAAGGTTTCATAAAAAACATTGCTTTCCAATGATATATTTTCTAAAGCTATCTCAAGGAGAGTTGATGACAGGACTCATAAATCAGAAACTTGTTATCTCAAGTACCTACTGAGTCATACTTACTTAGTCTGTGCCTTGATAAAGGTGATAAAGGAAAAATATCGTATTTGACTGATTGATGTTGTATTATCTGAAAAAAACAAAGTTATTAGCACAAAATGCAAATCTGGAGTGCTGCCAAATCTCCTTTGCCAAATTTTGTTGAACAGCTCTTCTAATTGCACGATTTTTTGGGTCATACTCCTATTGAATGATTAATATAAAAGGAACTGGGAGAATTGACAATTTGGGACATTACCCGGTATTTAGTAAGAATTATTTGAAAAAAAAATATGTTTATAAAACAGTCAACATTATTGCGTGGCAATACAAATTATTATACACTCACTGCTCGACTCTGTTTCTTCAATGTGTAGCATAAGCATGTCCAAACTCTAGATGCTATAAGCAAAAATGCACGAAGCCCCATCTGTAACTGCTTCCACATCGAAATTGGAGTTTCATAAAGCGGTTATCATACAATAATAGCAAGTTTGCAAATTATACAAACAATTTTCACAACTCTGTTGATATCATTCACTGTTCACATTTTAGCTTTATCCCATCTCCATTCGCAAAACGACCATTAAAAATCGACCTACTCAGTTTGACAGATGACATTTACTGGTAGTATCTTTCCAGCACAGAATAGTAAACAATCATTCTGTCATTCATTAAAAAACTATAAAATTACGGCTTTCCATTGGACCAATCGCAGCATCCAGGACGAAAAACTGGAAAGCGCTGAGTTGAATGCAACTTAAAAGCGCTTTTTGAACCAATTGAACGATGTATCATAAGTCAAACGGTAAAAAAACGAATGAAACATGTACTTAACTATATCGGAGCAATATTCAATATTGATATTTTGATTCAATATCGACAATATGACCGTTTCAAAATTTAATTGAAAGGAGATTTATATAAACAAAATCAGAACTAGATTGATGAATGTACAGTGTTGCCATCAAGACTAACATAAAACTTGCTAAACGGCTGTTGAAATTCTGCCAAAATTATGCTAAAGGCTATGTAATTCAGCTAAAAATTATGCTTGAAATTCTCGATTTCAAATAAAATGTCATTTGAGTTCAAATATTATTCATTCAACAATAATCGAGTATGTTATCAAAAAAAATCTAGGCCTTCATCCGCAGCCGATGTGCATGTAAATGTGGAAGCCTCATTGCCAAGACTATATGCCAAGACAGTGCGTTATCTGAAACTGTGTAAAAACAGCAGCATTTTCCTGCCCTCTTTAAGCCGAATCTGATGTATAAAATGGCATTTATCGTTTTTACCGACAAACGGTTGCGAAACTTAGTTTTGACTATCCATTTTACTAAAAACACGTTCAATTTCCGCGTTAGAATGTTAGTGATAATGAAATTGCCAACTGTGATAAAGATCAGGTACCTGTATTAGGTACCTGAAATAACAAATGTTACCTGAATTATTCATACCAATACTACAATAATTAATTAATTAATTATCTTCTATAATATATCACGATTACCAATCGAATGGATCTTAACCTGGTTGTCAAAATTTCTATGAAATGTCCTACACAAGATAGTAAAATGATAGTTTGTTTCATGGTTTGACTTTTATTAAAAACCTATTTTATATGCTGAAAGATATACTATATGCTGAACAACAAATAAAAATGTCAAACAATCTAAATTTATGCTGAATCTAGCACAAAATATACTATATTGGCATCTCTGTAAAAATTGTTATTGTTTTTTGTTGTAAAATTGTTTGTTCCGTTAAACAGCTGATGAAAGTCAACCCTCAAAAGTCGAAACTTGTGCGAGCAATAGATTAACGAGGCCATACCTTTCAACGTGCGATTACCTAGCACGGTGGCCCGGCGGGGAACCGCTTGTTAGCAAGATATGTTTCACTGTTAGCATCTGCCTACATTGTTGACATATTGGTTGTCGTTTTCCTGAGAGCATGAATATGTTTGTTAAGTTGGTATACCTATTCTCAAGCGTGTGACCACGGTTTGTTCTCTTCGTGTCTTTGGAATAGAATGGGAATTGAAACTAATTTTATTTCTATACCACTTTTATTTGTGACTAACACTACTGCAGTTCTGTCCTATAAGGACATTTTCGAACGAATACAATAAACTCGTGATGAAGAAATAATGAAGAGATCCAACTAACATGCACTCCATCCATATAGCGGTGCTGCATTCAACTCAAGAGACAATGTCAAGTTGTCAAGGAATTTAAGTTCTATTTGTAATTTCAAAAAGATTTCTGGACTTTTTTGTGGTAATGTTCATGTCAAAAAAATTTCAACTCTGACGTATTCCAGAAAGGATGTTGGCAACATTGACTGTCATTATAAATTTCCGGGATTGGCATTCGATTAGTTGTCGGCCATTTTAGAAGTTTAAGTCGTATATAGGCTCATCAGAGTTTTGCAAATCTCATTAAAGTCGACGTAATACTTATATTTATCATTATAAATGTTACTTTGAAGTTTTCAGCAACGAACAGAAAATGGCTAGGTACGGACAGAGACCGGAAAATGCGCTCAAACGAGCTAATGGTAAGCAATTTCTCCATATGTGTATGCTCCTGTCACCAACATATTCCTCTTTGTTTTCATTTTATATATATTTATGTTTAGTAGATATAATTGAAAAAAGTATGTAAAAAATTGAAATTGAGAGAAAATATCAACAAAGCAAATGAAATGAAAATTTTGTTGAAGCAGTACTTAATCATGATTATTATCATTTTCAAGAATTCATCGAAGTTGGGAAGCCAGCTAGGGCTCTCGATACCTTGCAAGAAGTCTTCCGCAACAAAAAATGGGCCTACAACTGGTCGGAATCGGTCTTGGAACCGATCATGTTCAAGTACTTGGAACTCTGTGTGGACCTAAGGAAGTCCCACATTGCCAAAGAGGGGCTCTTCCAATACCGGAACATGTTCCAGTCGGTCAACGTTGGTTCCTTGGAGAACGTAATAAGGGGATATCTGAGAATGGCTGAGGAGAGAACGGAAAATGCCAGGGAACAGTCAGCACAAGCTGTCATCGACATTGATGATCTCGACAATTTAGCAACTCCAGAAAGTATTCTGTTGAGGTAAGTAGACGGGCTACTTGTTTTCACTTGATTATCCATGTCACATAGTTTATTCTCAGAAAAACTAAAGTCATATTATTCTAGTCGATAACTGAGGTAATACTTCTTTCTAGTTTGCTGTAAATTGCATGTCCTTCAAGATTTGTATAAATTTTGTGATACATTTGAATCTGTTCCAACTAACAAGCTCTTTGTTGCTGCTATACAATTTCTAATATTTTTTATTGTGACATTTCTCTCGTTACTACATAATGTTACTATTTTTAGTGCCGTTTCTGGAGAGGATGCTCAGGATCGCTCAGATCGTACGATTCTAACCCCATGGGTTAAATTCTTATGGGAATCCTATTGTCAGTGTTTAGAACTGCTTAGAACCAACGCTCATGTCGAAAATCTGTACCACGACATTGCCAGAATGGCTTTCCAGTTCTGTCTCAAGTACAACAGGAAAACTGAGTTTAGGAAATTGTGTGACAAACTTCGTAAGCATCTGGAGGACATTTGCAAATTGCCTACGCAGACGGCAAATGTTTCTATGAGTAAACCAGAAACGCAGCAGCTTAATCTGGAAACGAGGCTTAATCAGTTGGATTTTGCTATTCAAATGGAATTGTGGCAGGTTAGTTCAAATTTCATATATTTCTTTTTTTTTTATATAACTTTTGATGTCATAGTTTTGTCGTAACTGGTTTGTTCACGAAGTTCAACAATAATTGAATATTGCAGGAAGCTTACAAGGCTATTGAGGATATCCACAGCTTGATGAATCTTTCGAAGAAGTCCCCAGTGCCGAAAACCATGGCAAATTATTATCAAAAACTCGCAATGGTTTTCTGGAAAGCTGGAAACTACTTGTTCCATGCCGCTGCTTTATTCAAACTGTTCCAGTTGTCCAAGGAAATGAAAAAGAACATTACTGCAGAGGAACTCCAAAGGTAATGATAATAATTGTCTCACTGTTTTCAAAATTGAATAACTCATTTTGATGTTTTTCAGAATGGCCTGTCGCGTGTTGATAGCTACCCTAGCTATTCCCCTACCTTCTGCTCATCCAGAATTCGATAGATTCATTGAAACTGATAAGTCTCCTTTGGAAAAAGCACAGCGTTTAGCCGTTCTTTTGGGTCTATTCCAGCCTCCCACTAGGGCTAGTCTTCTCAAGGATCTGGTAAGTGTTGCCACTTTTGTTTTGCATCTTGCTAATGACTCTTATTACAGCTGATCACTGAAACATTTTAAAAATGTTTCCATTAAAGGATTGTGATAAATACATTTGATGATTTGATTGTCCCTTTTCAACACTAACCAATTTTTCATAGGTACGCGTCAACGTAGTGAACTTGGCCAGCCCGCAGCTCCAGGACCTCTACAATTGGTTAGAAGTAGAGTTCCACCCTCTGCTGTTGTGCAAGCGCGTGCACGATGTGATAAACTCTCTTGAGGCAGAAGAAAACTCAGCCCTGCACCAGTACATCGGCGCCCTGCAAGACGTCACGCTGGTCCGCCTCGTCAGACAGATCGCGCAGGTGTACCAGACCATTGAGTTTGCCAGACTTCTGGATATCGCGAAGTTCACGACGCCTTTCCATCTTGAGCGCTTGCTTGTAGATTGCGTTCGACACAATGACATGCAGATTCGGATTGATCACGGTAAGAGGTGCATCCACTTTGGGATGGATTTGAGCGAGAGTCAGCGGGAGGATAAGCCGGAAGGGCCGACGCTGCAGGTCATGCCTAGCGAGCAGATTCGGAATCAGTTGGTGAACATGTCGACTGTGCTGAATCAAGCTATACAGGTCATCAATCCAAATAGAAAGAAGGTGAGTGATGAAAAAAAAAAATAAAAAAAAACCAATGGATTTCTTGGGATGAATCGCGCAATAATTTCATTCGTTTCCAGCTTGAGAGGGAGAAATTGAGGGCCGCCATGGTCCAGAATTACCACGAGACGAAGGTGAGGGAGCACCAGAAAATCCTCCAGAGACACAAGATCATCGAGGACAGGAAGGAGTACATCGAGAGGTTGAATACGGTGCGCGAGGAAGAAGAACAGAAGAGGTTGGAGGAAGTTCAGAGGCAGCACGTGCTCGCCGAACATAAACGGTTGGAGCAAGAGCGAGAGGAAAGGGAGAGAAAGAGGGCTCTGAACGAAATCCAGCAGATCAAAGACAGGCACTTGAAGGAGAAGCTGCAGCAGATCAGCCAGACAGGGCACGGGCAGAAGATCTTGAAGAAACTGGACGAGGATGTAAGTAATTGTAGCAGAATTTATATATTTCAACAAAGCAAAGTAGTTTAGAATGGTATCCGGGTTATTTCAAAACTTGGTGATAATAATTTACCAAGTAATTACATGTTTGAATGATTAAATAGGACATCAAGAAACTAGACGCTGATCAAATAGCGGCCAAAGAAGCGGAGGAACTTCAGAAAGAGCGCCGCGAGCTCCAAGCGAAACTCAAGTCTCAGGAGAAGAAAGTTGATTATTTCGAGCGAGCAAAACGCCTCGAGGAGGTCCCTCTCCTGCAGGCGAGCCTGAAGGAGCGCCAGCTGCAGGACCAGAACTTCTGGGAACTGCAAGAGAAGGAGCGCATCGCAGCTGCCGTCGAAGAACGTAAACTGGCCGTCGCCACACGTGACCGCCTCGTCCGGATGAAGCCCGACAAAGACGAGTTCCTCGCGAAGCTCAAGAAGGAACGCAATATCGTGTTCGAGGACAAGCTTAGGGAGTTCGAAGAGGCGCTCGCTGCCGAGAAGAAGAGGCGTCTGCTCGAGCGTCGCGCTGCTCGCAAAGAGGAACGCCGCACCAAGTACCTCAAGCAGAAGGAGGAGGAGGCGGAGCGCAAGGTAAGTGATGCATCAGAATTTTTTTATTACTGTTCGACGCTTCCGAGCACATTATTGACGATTATTATTATTGAAGGCCGCCGAGCAGCGACAGCGAGAGGAGGAGGAGCGCTTGCGGCTTGAGGAGGAAGCACGCCGCGAGCGCGAGGAGAAGGAGCGGATACAGCGGGAGGAGGCTGAGCGTAAGGAGAAGGAGCGCAAGGAGATGCTCGACAGGGCAGCGGCTCTGCAGAGGGCCAAAGAGGAGGAGATCGAACGCAAGATGGAGGAGGACAGGGAGAGGGCGAGAGAGAGGCCGAAAGATGCCTGGAGAGACAAGGATGGCGGTTCGAAAACTGAATCAGGTCCCTGGCGAAGGGGGATGGACCGAGGCGGAGGAGCCAGCGAGGAACCCAAGCGAATGGAAGCTTGGAAACGTAAGTTTTTTATTCTTCAATTCGCCGCCTAGCGCGCCTAAATACAAAGATTTAAGAACCACAATACGGTAACAAGGAAAACCGTCACTTTTGGCGTAAAATATAGATATTACGACAGAGAATCTGGTAGTGGGAACGCATCCCGAAACTTACACTATTCTTGAAATTTCAGCTTCTCGTTCTCGCGCGGACGACCAATCTAGAGGAACCGCAGATAGCTGGAGAGGGGGCGATGATAAAAAAGATGATCGCCCAATCAGAAGGACCTTTGATAGGGACAACAGAGATCGGTATGCAGACAGTCGCTTCTCTAGAGATGGCAGATCTGGTCGAGACGATAGGGGTGGGAGAGATGATGGTATGCGGCGCAATGACGACAGTAACTTCCGTCGTGCGGATGATAGGGACCGAAGAGGCGATGATAGGGACCGCCGAGGCGACGATAGGGATCGTAGAGGCGACGATAGGGATCGCAGAGGCGATGATAGGGATCGCAGAGGGGACGATAGGGATCGCAGAGGCGATGATAGGGATCGCAGAGGAGGCGATGATGGTGGTAGCTCTTGGCGTAGTGCAAGAAAGATGGACGACGATCCGCCAAGTCGTAGACCGCCGCCATCCCGAGCAGCTCCTTCAGATAACGTGTGGAGATCCAATAGAGACAGAGACACGGACCGAAAAGATGAACCGCGGAGAGGAGCGGCTGCACCCGCTAAAGAAAGACGTAAGTAGTTACTGAACTCTATTTGTCAGAACCAGGTTCTTGTGTTACTCTGTTTTCCAGACATTTCACGTTATCTATAATTACTTTCTTATGAACCAGTCGACGCAGCTATTTGTAAATCGTGTTCCGTTCTTTATTTATTTCTGGTTTTCTTTTTTGTACAGCTGTCCGTGAACCAGCTTCGGCGCAGCAGGTGGGGGAAGATGGTTGGTCCCAAGTTTCCGGAAGACGTCGTTAAACTTTACTATATCGCTTTCCTGACGCAACTTCGGTCAACAATTAAGTAATATGCTGTTTATTTGCAGGTTATTATGGAAAATGGTAGTAGTTGATTCATTGTTTGCATGTTCAAGCAGAACCAGCTTTGTTATGTATATTGAGGAAGTGAGTGGTATATAATCTTTATTTTTAACCAATAAAACTCATATAGTGGCGATTTTGTTTTATTTATCCTGCACAAAGTCATTGCAAAAATAATAGCCCAGGTGGAATAGTGAGCTTGTATATTTTGTTTCTTCATCTAATTTAATTCAATCATTTCAATAATACAAATTCATACAATCGACAGAGGACAAGACAAAAGTTAGTTTCTCAAAATTAAGTGCTATTTTTCCTAAGTTTTAAATTGAAATAATGTATACTTACTTATGCAGCACAAGTTACAATTCAAAACTAGATAAAGTGAAACGAGAATCCGTAAACGCTAAATATAAAACAAAAGTTCAATGATACGTTTAGGAATTATGATCATGACAATTTCCGGGCTGTAAACACTAAATATTCTCTCTCCCAACAGTTGACAGGAGTTTTCGTACGGGGGCGCAGCCGTCTTGTTCGAGACAATGCTACCAAGTCCTAGTTTCTTCACTCAATTTTTGTCCAAAAAAACATCAAAATTTTTCAAGGTCGCCTCAATTTCGGAAGGCCATTTGGTTTTTTCACATACATGGCCCCCTTTACGTGGTTATCCGAACCACTCGGCGTGAATAAAGGGGGATCTCACTTCACATTTGATACGTTCACTACACAAAAAGGAGCCGCGATAGCACATGGCATCCGCGTACCTTCTTTGTGGGCGTCGTTATCGGCACCTCCGTCCACTGCCACCACAGAACTCCAACACTAAATGTTCTAGGAGATATGTTTGTTGTAATACATAATTTTTAAAAGTCTGGATAGGTTGAATAAAGTAAATGTCTATGTTGGCGTCAACTTATTTACATATTTCTGTATTTATAGCACATATTAAATTTTAAATTATAGCGCTACACTTTGGGGTATTAGTTTCTTAGGTTAATAAGGACAGACTTCTGTATGTGAACCTCATATCACAGAACACAAACAACTTTGTTTCTGTTCTGTGCATACATTATATACATTGTCAAAGACTCCCATTCTTTTCACTTTCATGTTATGTTGTGTTGACGTGTTGAGGAATTAAAGACTGATAGTTGTAAAAAGAGTTTTTTTGATCTTCAGTCATCAACGATAGAAATTTGAAATACCGCTCCTTCATTGGAACGTTTGAAATACCGCGATACTAAGCAATATGGAACATCATGTGTATCATCGTCGCGTTCGCATTGTATAAGCTTTGCAACATTTGCTTTTCGGTTTTCATTTCATTTGGAGTAATCTTCCTTGTTTATTTCATCTCCGTGTTTGTATTTGATCATTTATTAATTTCATGAAGTGAAATTTTTGTTTTATGAAAATCGACCAATACCGCCATTTCCAATTTATCAAAAAATGAAATAGTAATCCAAAATAGTTCCCGTATTTTCATATAATTGACTGTAATTGTAATAAATCGATGGATGTAGCCGTTATTACGTGGTAAGAGATCATCATGAAAATTGAGAAATGAAAATTTGCTGTTTTTTACCACTTTTATTCGTAAATAAAGTTACTGCAGTTTCGTCCTATGAGGACATTTTCAAACTTTTACATCAAACTACAAATGAATGATTACATTACCCATTATATAATACCACTCTAGATAATAACCGAGGTAACAGAATTATTTTTACCTGCGACAATGTGGGTACGCTAATTTAAAAACCGGTGAGTCAACTAGATCGACTTGATCATACAACAGAGTGCACCCGCATTTCTTATGCTTATGAATTTCCAAGGATTTCAACCTTTGCTTGCATAGTGCAAAATTTCCGTATCGTTTAGATTCGGGAACTTGTGGTTGCATTCAAAGAAATGGTTCGAAAACGTCGAATCATTTTTATTTAGTCTGAAGGACCTTTCATGTTCAGAATACCGTTTTAAGAAATTTCGACCACATTGTCCCACATAAACACTATTACACTCGGGACACTT
>WOGR01000194.1:0-30001 GCA_015342045.1 Leptinotarsa lineolata | reverse complement strand
CTGACCTGTTTTCATTCATCTTATTAAAGTGATCATGAATTTCCACAAAATAAACAAGTCATCATTAACACAGGTCATTTTATTTGATAAACAATAGTTAATACAAGTCTCTTTTTGAAATACAGAAAATACAATATAATGAAGTTACTACCATCTGTTTGGTTTCGTTTCGACTACTTTCATAACTGCTGAGTGTTATGAAACAATATTTCGAATAACATTTCAAATTGATTCTCTTTCTCAATGATTGACAAAATTGAATGAGTAACTCACCCACCTTGTTTATCACTGGTACAGATCACTTCTAAGTTCATATAGTCCTTCTAGTTTCGAATGTCGTCACAAACTGAATTTCTGATCATGAAGCTACTTCAAAATACACGAGGCACATTTTATGGAAAATTTATTGTTACCTATTTGAAATTACCTAAAGTATAGGTAAAATAATTCCAGGAATGAAATGATATCACAGGTATAAGAGACAAAGGTTCAAAACTTTTGAATACTTGAACAATATTCCAATTCAAATTTCAGTAAATATACACCGGTATGAGTCATTTAGTTACGTCAATTTGAAAATGAAATGTCAATTTAAATAAGAAGCCCCACCATGTCAGGAAATCTAGACCAGTCTATAATCATCCCTTGCCGGCCAACTTTAAGGTTAAGAAGTTGAACAGGTCCTGCTTTCCCTTTCTAAGCGCTTTCAAGTCGTGGCTCACCTTTATATACGTATATAAAGTGTTCCGGCCAGAATGGGTCAGTCACTTCCTTCAATCCAAGCCAACCCTCATGGCCTATATGAAGTCTAGTCATTTCATATTTTTTGCCATCAGTGCCGTCTATTATGGACTCAGTGACCTGTATGGCGATACTCTCTGTAAAATTCTGTCGATGTTTTGCCCATCCTCCGTTTGGGACTCGACATTAGTAAGCTGAAGGGAATATCTTCATTCAGATATTCCCTTCTCTCCTGTGCAGATTATCAATGATATAATTCGTGAAATAGACACGTAATTGACAGTTTTTCCCGATATTTTCAGTTGAAATAAAAAGGTGAAATACTTTGAATACTCTAAAAAATCATTTATAAACGTTCGTTCACAAGTCAAAGCTGTGAAAGTGATTTCCGAAGATTTAGAAAAACTTAATGTCAAGAGCACATAAGTGTGAGGATGTTTCTGTTCTACACAAACATTATTATTTTTATAACTTCTAATGAATCAAGAATAGAATGTTTCCGAACATTGGTTTGAAACGAGTCTGTATTGAGACATGATAAATATGGATTTTAAGAAGCGCAGAAGAAAGATCAAGCGACTGGTCCAAAAAGCAAAAATGATCGAAATAGCCCTTCAGGAGGCAAGGATCACTTCTTTATGAGCTTGTAATTTTTTTAACAGTAAAAAAACTCATTATATTATTTTGGAAGGCAATGCTAAGCTACCAAATTCATGCTGAATTATTGAATAATTTTTCGTTGCGCGAGAAAAGTAAAGAACTACCAAAATCAAAATGGAAACCCTTCAATTATTGAAATCGAAAGTAAATGAAAAGTTGTATTTGTGTTACAATTATTGGCTCAGTACCTTGTGTTTCCTTATCGGACAGAAATCACAGCTCCGCCAAAGCATGGTTTTTATGAGCCTCCTGGGGATTTCTTGAAGCAAACGCTTCTACTCTTCTTGTAGAGCAATTTTCAGCTCTTCTGAGGGGGTGGGTTGGTTTTGACGACTTTGAATGCTTCTTCCTAGTTGATCTCAAACATATTTGGTGGGATCTAGTTGCGGGCTGCAAGCAAGCCTCCCCAAAGTAGTACTATTGTGGGCTTGTATGTACTGACGCACGATCCCTGGAGCGTAGGGGCTCCATCGAGCATAAAAATGAAATTGTGCTCTCCTGCTTCTGCTCTGTGAACTATCTGGACATCCAACACCTCATTAACGTAACTTTGGGTAGTCAGGGATCCGTTGCGGATGACTACAAGGTGTGTACAATCATTGGGTGTTATTCTACCCCATATCATTATTGATCCACCTACAAATGGGCCCCTTGAAGATGAGCAGCAGAGAATAAAACGGTAATTTCTTCTTCTGTATACTCTGGTCCGACCATCATTACATTAGACTCATCAGAAGAGAGTACTTTACGCCAATGTCTTAGCTGCCAACGTTTTTATGTCCAAGCGAACTGCATTCTTTCTCTTTTGTGACTTGCTGTGAGCCGAGGTACCTATACTCGTCGTCTAGATCTCAATCCACTTTCCCGAAGTCGATTTTGTACGGTTTGGTCAAAAATTTGTGTCCCCATTGCTCGACTTAGCTCATTTTGTAGCTTCTTGGCTGTTAAAAATCTGCGTCTGAGGGCACTCAGACTTGAATACTTGTCCTCTTGGGCTGAAATTGACCTCCACTGTCCTTGACCTGGCCTTCTATGGATAGTCTCTAGCTGTTGGACGGGTTCCAAAGTTTTGAAACCACTGATTGACTTTCACCTTTGACTGGCCTGACGTTGAGAAACACCATCTTCAATCCATGTAACAGCGCCAGTGACATCATTGCCAAAAAGAAATCCTCTAACATATTCATGGTACGTAAACAGGAGGCACCAAACAGAAATTGAGTAACCCGCACCTTGTAAGTTCGATTGACAAGTGACCTTGGAATCATGCACTTTTCCATTCCAGGTTCGGTATGTTTACGAAAGGATAGAAATTATCTATACTAATCCAACCTCTGTTGTTTCTTATCAAAGTTGTCCACTACCAAAGATCACATTAATCTATTTATCATAAAACTTATTCCTGTACACGATCATAACAACATGTGATCTTTTATTTGTTTTGAGGAGTGTACTTAAAAGTTGTTTATTTTTTAATAAAAATGTGGTCTACACATGATTTTTGATTATCCTTTATTTAGGTAGGTTCATTAATGAACGGTGATAGGAATCCAAATCTACTCTGGATAATACCTTTGTTTATATAGAGAATACTCATGAGTGTGAATGATATTAGAACAGAACATCATCATCAAAGGTATTGTAAAAATGAAGCCGGTGAACTTTTACAAGCAACGCCATCTCTGAGAAAGGCCTGTAAATTTCTTGACTAATAAGAGTCGATTCGAGGTAGAAACCTCTAAACAAAGGGGGAAGGACACCTGTAACAGCCGTCAGATGGTATGCAGCAAAACTTCTCCTCGACAACGGCCATGTAAGAATTTTGTATATGGTAGGAGTGCTATTTACATGAAATGCAATTGTCTCAAAGGTTGCAAAAAGGGGCATTTGGCTCTCCAAAACAAAAATATTCGCTCAATTCCATAGGTAAAAAAGAACAAATAAATAAATTGACTGAATCAATTTTTAATTTAAGTCCCGATAATGGAGTTGTTGACAGCCAGGCTGATGTAAAACCAATTTCCATCAAATTAATTGTAGAAAAAGTTTCTGTTAACTTCGAAGTGGATTCTGGTTTTGCACAATCCGTAATTTCAGAAAAAAATCCTTTAACAATGATTTGAGAGATTATATAGACATGACATTCGAACCATTAGGCTATGCAAATTTTAATGTTATGTTCTAAAGTAATTCTTATGTTCTCGAAACCTATGTAATACGAAACGGTGGATTCCCAGTCATTTATCTAATGCATTGAATATGTTGAATTATGGTTTATAAATGAATTACAATTTGTTGAATGTTATCCTAAGGACAAAAAAACTGAGGAAAATCTCAACAGCATAGAAACACCTTTGAAAAAGTATTATGGAATTTTTGGAAATAAACTAGGGACTTTCAGTGAATTTGTAGTTAATTTAAACTTGAAAGAGGATACTATTAAAGGTCAGTTGAAAATGAAGTTTTGGTTTACGGTGAATTCTTGGAATGGGCACTACTCGATGTACCGATTCTTGAATTAAATGTGGAATCTAGGCTCTGTGGCGATTTCAAAATTACTTTGAATCCACATTTGCTTGTTCAGCACTTTCCCTTGACGCGCATTAGAGGGTGGTGAGAAGTTTTCGCAAAAAGATCTGAGTGAGGCTCATCAGCAAGTAGTTTTGTCTGAAGATTCTCAGAAATGGGTCACCATAGCAATATACATATAATGGATTCTTTCCATATAACCGTCTTTCGAATGGCATTGTCAGCGCGTCCGCTATTTTCCATAAAATAATGTATTAAATGTTCCAGAACTTGCACGGAGTCGTTTCCTTTCTGGAGGATATTCTCGTAATCGAAAGTTGAGAGGTGTGAACTTCTTACGTCCACATTATATACATATATGTATTTTTCATATTAAATTTCAAGTCCTTATAAGTACCTAAGGTGATTTATTTTGGATCATCATTATTCCAGATATATTTTTCTCTAATAATGCAAAACGAATGGATTTCTACTATACCTTTGTCCAAATATTCTTATACTGGGTGTCTGAAAAGTCTTAGTAGGGACTCTATACTTATAAAACTGAAAGTCACTCACTTAACAGTCATTCATTAATAATAAATGCCAGTCTTCTGAAACAGTTTTATTTCATGAGACGTTTAAAATGACTATCACCAATTTCTTGACATTCATCTGTAATTAGTTTTCATAGTTCTTGATTTTGTTGAAGATATCCGCTACTTCACATTACCCCACTAGAAGGAGGCAAGGGAAACGAGTGTGAGAGGATCAATATGCCCTCTGCGTCCAATTCGGCGACCAGGAAATTTTTCATCTAGGTATTCTCTTGCAGGAACATAAAAGTGTGGACGCTCCTGATCCTGCTGAAAAATTAAATCATAGTCGAAAGCAACATATTTGATGGCAGTTACAATAGAAAAAGTCGCAATTGTAAGCGCACGGTAAAATTTCCGTAGATAAAAAGAGGACCAATTACCGTATTACCCAGTATTCCGGCCCAAACGTTTGAATTCTCAGAATTTTGTGTATGGGCTTCTTCAATCTATCGAAGATTGTGATCCCTTCAGTATCAGCAGTTGTGTCTGAAAAAATATTTATGAAGAAGCTTGCTTCACCACCGATAGCAGTAGTTGGGGTTGATTTGCCTGTACCTACAGTGGCAGCAATTGTGTGCACTGGTTGAATAGTATTGGTACCGAAAACTTGAATTGGAAGCTTTTCTATTCTAACGAACAAGATACCAGATCTTGAAACGTCTTTGACGCTAAGAGTAGATCTTTGTTATCACCTTTGAGGTGATAACAACAAAACACTTTTTCTCCGTACCGCTATAATTACGAATGCTGGAATTTTGTACGTAGGTTCGCTTTATGTTGTAGATCTGTAATCAGGAAAAGGGGCCTTCATAAAATAAAGTTACCTTTTCATCACTGTTTTTCGATACCGTTATATCTTCGGAGGCTGAAATTTTGTTTATAGGTTCGTTTCATGTTGTAGATGTGCAATAAGAAAGAACTTTTGAATATTCCAACTGAAGCTTCCCCACAGGGGATAAAAGGGGCCCGTTTACATATAAAGATTACCTTTTCATCACTGTTTCTCCATACCGCTATATTTTGGGATGCTGAAATTTTGTATGTAGATTCGTTATATATTGTTGATGTGCAGTAAGAAAGGATCAAATTAACTAAAAGAACAATTTGTTCAGGCTAGTCTCGACTTACCTACAATGTAGGTTAATGCACTGACATCTATCGGAAAACAACTATTCCCCTGGCTAATACCACGAAGGGCGTTGGATTATATTCAACAGGTGTCAATGCAGAAATTTTCTCAGAAGTATTTCCTGCATATGCTGTTGGCGATACAACTGCTGGAATTGATTTTAAATTATAGGAACAGGCACAATTGCAAACCGCATTCATGCTATTCAGTAGTGGCCATCATCAACCCAAAGTTGGTGATATTCCATTATCAAAAATCGAATTCCTTTCATAGTATCATTCCTCTAACCAAGCTGAAGCGAATGACAAACAACAAATTTGTCATTGCTCCATCTGGTGAACAAGTTCAACTTTAGATTGATGATGGTCACTACCTTGCACTGACGAGAGGCTAAATAGCCGGAAACTAGTCTGCAAGTGTGCGCGTTCCTATAATTGAAAATCGATTCCAGCAGTTGTATCGCCAACAGCATAGTAGGAAATACTTATGTGAAGATTTCCGACTGACACCTGTCGGATATAATTCCTGGTATTAGCCAAAGGAGTAGTTGTTTTCTGATAGGTGACAGCCCATTAACCTACAGTGTAGGAAGTTTGAGACTGGCTTGAACAAATTGTTCCTTTATATGATTCGATTTATAGCCAGTCTCCAAGTATCTCCACTGATAATATGTGGAAGTAAGAGAAGATTTTCAAATATTCCAATTGGGGCGACAGCCGCTTGGGGAAAATGTGTTTCCATAAAATAAAATTATCTTTTAAATTTCCGGTGGGTGAATTTATATTTAGTATCAGCATTGCACCCGTGCGGAGCCGGGGCGATTCGCTAGTTAACACTATAATTGCCAAATACCTGGTTGATTTTTGGGGCTGTCTCGGCAGCGCTTTGGGGCAAATGGAATTAGACGAGAAAAATTTTCTGAAAATTTCTCAACGACATCGTATAGTGATGAATTTGAAGTTTGGAAAAAATGAACAGCATCAATGTATAGAGAACAAAATTCTCTATCGATCAGAATGTACCACGACACAATAGAATGAATATTTATTGAGATATGGAGCTGGAAGTGCACATGACATTGAAACGGACAAAACTTTCGAAATAACCCAATATATCAAGTTCAATTCCGCTAACAGAAGATTAAGTAGGCACGTCCGATGGATCATCCTGTACAAGTTAAGGAATTAGTCACGCCTTCCAACTTTGTGGGTTTAAAGTTATGCAATGTGTTCCGTGTAAGGGAGTGAACGCAAAATAGCAGAAAGGTGAAGCGGAGGTTAGTAGTTCGGGGTACTTTTCTTAGGATTATGAACACTAGTGTTTATGTTTTACAAGAGTATCGGAGGGTATAATGGATTCTGAATTATAAATGAAGTTATTGCAGAAAGCCTCTTTACCGAACACAGCACGAAAGGCTGTATAATGGGTAGCGTTATATTTCATAATATAATTGCTCACTGGAGTAATTAATATTGTTGCCTGATCTAAATTGGGATTCAGTGATTCTCAACATTTTGCACAGAGGCTCCCAACTCGCTATAAGAAAATGCAATATCAAACTGAATATATTAATTTCTCGGTTTGTTTGAAGTGATCTGCGAGTTTTTGTGCCTGATGTTTCGTTTGCAATTGCTCTCTATCTCTATCAAAGATGACATTAGCCTTCACAGCACATACTGAATTTTTCGGGAATCGAATATATGGTTTTATTTCAGCAACGTTGGATAGGGCTATATTTTTCCTGGTTGATTTGATCGTCTCAATATATCTGTTGATGGTTGTGCGATTGATAATTGTGTAAATAAATTATTATCCAGATGCGATGTGAACTGTATATAAAAACTCACTCGTTTTTATATGCCGGCATCAAGCGTTCTCTCCTTTCGTCTTTCTCTCTCGCTCTGGTGAGGTAGGAGACAGAAGGTAAGGAAAAGATAGGGAAACAAGATGGGATCTTCTTTCCACTACTTGTTGACCGAGAATCAGATGAATAACCGGGCACGGTTTAACGCGGGGGAACCAAGTAATTATTACACTTCGTTAATATTTTGAAAACACTCTCAAACACTGATTTCAGTACAATTGCAGGGAAACATAAATTTTCACTCTTCTCCTTACAACGTGCGATTGTGATATATGTTTTTACTGCTTTTTACAAACAAACTTTTTATGCCAATTGCTTTGTTTTTTTATTCAAAGGGTAAAGCCTGGTTTACACAACCATAAGGCCTGTGCTTCCAGTTGATAAAAGCGGCTTTCGAATTTCTATCGCCCACCTATACAGAGCAAAAAATTGCTTGGATCTGTCTATTTTTATTTCAAAGGAGAATTTTTTCAAGTGTATTTTCAACTCTGTCTATGTGATTTGCAGGTTTTTGTGTCTGATGTTCCACTAACGTTTATCACTATCAAAGATGGCATATATCCAGTGTCACTATTTTTATCGGGGTTTGAGGGCCGCCGATTTTTGGAATTTCTTTCCTCAACCCGAATAAAAACAGTGACAAAAAACCTCGGCCGCGAAAGCCTAAACCGTTTTGTGACATACTATATTGTTCAGATTTATGGTTTTATTCCTGCAGCAGGACATGGCTCCATTTTTCCCAGTTGATTTGATCGTCTCAATATGTCTGTTGTTGAAAGCTGTATGTCAAACTTTGTTACTGTTTCTCGATTTGACTTTTTGCATTGCTCTAGCTGTCACTGTGTCACATGAGAATGAACCCATTTCGTTTTATTATAGTTGGCGTTTAGATTCTATACGATCCTGTATTACAGATAAGGCCTAAAGGTAGTCTAGCTTGTATAAAGGGTAACATGCGCTCTCCAATGAGACTCACTCTTGCAGCCTTTCCATATTGATGATATAGGTTGCGACTTCTTTCTGTTGACCTTGTATGTGAGACCTGTTATCATTCCTCATACTATGTCGATAAATATAGTTTCCGCAAATGATAAGTGACATCCTGCCGAGAATACAAATGTTCAGTAGTAGTTTTTTGAACAACCGAAGAAGTGTGCCTCTCAAGAGAATTGTTGCAAATTTTATAAGTTGACTATACTTCACGAAAAGTTTTGCCTATCGATAATATATGTGGATGAAATTCAAGTCAGCTAGATGAATCTTGTTTTGGTGAAACATCTATAGCGGCACGTAAAACCGATTGCTGTTGTGGTGATACATGCCGTGGCGACGGGTCGTTATGCGCAAGCGACTGTGCAATTCTCTTCCCACTGGTTCGGCGTTACGTCATCTCTCTCGCCACACTGAGCTCGAAGATCTATAGTGTATATAGTTGTGTTCACTTACAGTATACATAAATAATCTGTGGTTTACTGAATGAATAATTTTCAAAAATGATTGAAAATAAAGAATGTCTGACAGTGATCATTTAGAAAGTAAAAGTGAGCAGCCTCCTGCAAAGAAAGAATAATCACACTACGAAACGTTATTTATATTTTATAACTGAAGTGTGCATTTATCTGTGCATCAAGCCCTCATATATTTGGGCTGTCTCAAGGGTCGGTGAATGTAAAATCTACTATCTTGGTAGCTTCAAATTCAGACAATTTTCATAGCATATAATATTTTTCAATTATCAATCAATTTTAATTTCATTCTTATGAAAAATGAAATGCACTCAAACACTTGCTTGAAGAATTAATTTCATAAAGACAGGCAAAATTGTAGATATTTCGGAATCAGCTGATAGCAGGTAGCCAACGAATGTTTTTCTCATTTGTAAATATATTTGAAACATTTATTATTGATAATTATAATTTGAGATCTTTAGTAATACGAGTATATTGCAGTAAATAACTATGATTCTTGAGTTTAATATTATACAGGGTGAGGCACCCCATACGACACGGTACCTGTGAACTGAACCATTGAGTTTTTTGAGAATTTAAACGTTTCATTATACAGGATGTTTCAAATTCAATCCTCACCATTGAGATATCGGTAATTATGAGAGATACGAAGATGGTTAAAATGGAACAAAGTTGCGCATTTACCTGATTAACAATATGCCGTTGAGAAAATTCTGAAATTCCAAGTATATCCGGATATATCCGGAAAACACATAAATTTCGGAAAATGGTTTTTATTTTTTTCTGGCTTTATTTTTCGGAGGATTCGAAAATGAATTGCACTTTCACATTGCCACTTTTTCCCTGCTACATAATGATGTTTTCAGATTTGCTATCCGACCTTTCGTCTTCCGGCCATCCTCATCAACCTTATTTTTTTTTACGGGTGCTACATCGGATTCTTTCTGTTTTGAATAGAACCAGATTTTACCTTATCAATGATGTATCCAAAGTTATCATTCTTTTTCGAAAAATTGGAGATATTGAAAAAATTTAATTCTTATCATAATAGGCTTTGACTTTAAAGTTTCTAAATTTGACTTTCAATTTGTTACACTCAATGATATTTTGTTGTTGTACATCATTGAATTTTTGGCAAAAAATGGCTTTCACGAATGAAGAAAAAAGAGATATGTGTTAAGACATCAGAAATGTATTCAAACTTGTATCCTGAAAGACGACAACCACAACGAACTATGTGTTATTGGATCAAAATTTCAGCGAGTTTGGTTCATTTGAAAAGCCGAGAAAAAAATACAGAGACAGTATCAACAATCAAAATTTGATAAATGAGGTGTGTATGAGGTAAATTAGACATTGTGTCCTTTTCAACACCATTATGTAGCAGGGAAAAGTGGCAATGTGGAAGTGCAATTTATTTTCGAATCCTTCGAAAAATAAAACCAAAAAAACCATTTCCCGAAATTTTTGTTTTTTCCGGATATCTCCGGCTATACTCGGAATTTCAGAACTTTTTCAACGGCATATTGTTAGTCAGGTAAACGCGCTACTTTGCTCCAATTTAACCATCTTCGTATAGAGATACGACCTATGAGAGCATAGTTTCCGAGATCCCAATGGCGATGATCGAATTTGAAACAACCTGTATGTATACTGATTAAGGCTGCAGAATACAATTGGAAACTAAATAACATCGAAATGTATAGAAATCATCCCATTCAATTCTGACCAAGCACAAAAGAGGTTTTGGGCTATTGATTTCGACAAAACCTGTTTCTCAGTATTATACAGAATGTTCGAAAATTATTGTCACTTATTTATAATTTCGAAAAAAGATAACTTTCCTATTTCAAGAGCAACCTGTTTTTTTATCTGAACAATATAAAATTCAATTATCTTTCATTTTATTTTTCATGACCTGAATAGTTTTTCAGATACTGAATATTTTTTAATAGTAGTTCTTATTTCAATGCATTCTTTGAATCAAGATAGCTTTGAAACGACATTTATTTGATTGCTCACAAATGTATTCAATTCAAAGTAGGTGCTTGAAATAGCGACCATCATGTTGGATACAAAGATCCACTTTCTCTATGAAAGACTGCTTAACATTCAACAACATTTGAGGCGTCACTCTTCGAAAAGCAGCCTATATTCTATCCTTCATATATTCCAGTGTTGTTGAAGGAGTGTCGTAAACCTCATTCTTCGAGTATCCCCATAGGAAAAAATCGAGACCAGTCAAATCTGGTGATTTCGCTGGCCAATTTCGTGGTCCTCCCCTACCAATCCATTCATTCACAAAGCACATATTCAAAAACTGTCTGACACTGAATATGAAATGTGCCGTAGTAACCACATCCGGTGTCTGATATTTAGCGGCACATGGTTTTTACCATTCAAGTTTCCATCATGAAAGTATGTACCTATAATTTCCCCCCACACGTTAACAGACCATATATTCTGGTAATCCAGAGTGCAAAAAAAATTTGAACTCACATCACTATAATAATGTAAGTCGTTTTTGTTCACTAAGCCATTGTTATGAAAAGTAGATTGATCAGAAAATAAAATGGAATCCAAGAAATGTTCATTCTCACTAAACTTGTCCAGAATCCATAGACAAAACTCGATTCGTCGATGGAAGTCTATTTTATATAATTCCCGGTACACCTGAATACCGTAGTGTTCCCTATGATTGATATCATAATGAGAAATTTTGCCTTTTCATACACTACACTTCCAGTCCTACGAAAGGCATGTAGCAATCGTTTGAAAATCAACTTGTTTATATGATTCCGGTCTGGATATTTAAAGGCAAACAAAAATCTCCAAATCTGGCAAATCAACTGGCTTTCAGGTTTTCCATGAACATGTTTGCCTCTCTTCGTTTTCGACTCCACTTGCTGAACTATTAAGATCTATTCCATTTGTCGAATTGTTTTCTTCTTCCATCTCCTCGGAATATTCACTACGAAATAATAGTTTCTATAGTTTTGAATCCTTTCAAGTTTCAATTGCTTTCTTTGATTCTTATTTTTCCCTGCTTCCCCCGTTTCTTCTTCGAACGAAGAGGAATTAATATTTCGGTTGACTGTCGATTGCTAAGCTGGAAATTTCAACTCATTCACAAAAAAAATCTGTTTTTCAGTTAATCAATACTTGATTTTTCAGTTTGCTCTCTGTCGATTATTTGGAGGAAAAGATACATTCAGTATTCGGAGGAGAGAATTCGAAACCTGTACCTTGATACCAGGATTGTGAAATTGACATTGTGCGCCGCTACACAATCTCAAATGCTGTGTTAATGTCGAAGAAAATTGCTATGAATCGATTTTAAAATTTACAAGTGATATTATATTTCTTGGATATAATGACTCCAGACTGTCGAATAGAAATAAAAAGAAATCAATGCACTCACATCATCTGTTAATTCTGTATGATGTTGTTATTTCATTGTTATCAAATTTTGGAAGAGAAGTTGGCCGCAACTTTCCATTTCCAAAGTTAATTTTATTGTGGGCTCTTGTCTATATAATCATAAGATGGATCAAAATCTTTTCTACAATGGCCTCACCCAGAATCGATATTATTTTTTCAAATTCGTATATTTCAGAAAAAAAATGTCGACATTTCTTTTCACAATGCAGAACTGTTTTATAACAACCAAATCAATCTGATCAAGGAAATGTCCAAACTGAAAATAACTATAGATTCGTTTCTATTATTTTTCCATTTCACATTCACCTGTCTAACTGTTCAGCACAAATGCAGAAATAATTTCTATAGAAAACTTTCAGATCATTCAACTCTGCATTGTATGGAGGCACGTGAATTCGCAAACAAATTAAATGTGCATGTTGCACCTCCCTCGCTCAAACAAGGGGTGGTTATCCTCGCTTCGAAACGCAGTATTTGACTGGTCTGATATAATGGATTCCCTCGTTCAGTTTGAATATCCCACCCTAGCTCTTCGTCCCTCGTCTATGCCCTATATCTGTGTGTGACGACGGGAAGGTCAGGTTCTCCGTGTAGTATATATTTTTACTTGAAATTCGTGCGTTTTCCGGGTGCAGTGATGTGAGTTTTCATCTTTTACGAAAACTGTTGGGTGAGTAATGACTTTTTCGCTGATTTGGACGCCGTTTTCGCTTAATTTCCGAATGTATACACAACCATAATGGCCATGCCGTCATATGTCGGCGTCTCGACGGCACCCGAGCGTCGTCGGAAGATATCGATTAGTTGTTTTAATGAACAGAAATATTCATTTTTTGGTTTTTCTACTATCTGAAATTGAATTTTGTTGTTGCGAAAAATGCTTTTTGAAGCATTCATTTCATTTCCGTTAGTTTACAAGTGGTGAACTTCATGATATCCACTATTATCAGTACTTCTATTGATGGGAATACATGAACAAGAATTGTAATGGATGAAAGGATGTTCATAACGGTCCTTAGGAAGTCCTTAGAAACCGAATTTTCCATATTGGAATATCCATTCTACTTGAAATACATCTTTCTTGACTGTTCGAATATTATGAGGCTTTTATATGAAAGAATTTTTGTCTCGAATGTCATCTGTCATAATATGTTACATCATGGATTCATGTTTTGGAATGCACTCAATCATGATTCAATAAATTGGAAAATTCGTGAAGCAATGAAGTAAGTTTATTTTTGACGTGGTTTCTCTTATTTTTGTCATGGAAACAGTCGTACGAACATAGTTCACGAAATAAAAAAAAAGAAAATTAGTTTGTGTCGTAAGTTTTTGATATTTTCACTTTCACATAAAAATATTTTAAATGATTGAATTCCATGTGCTTATATGCATATCAAGCATCATTAGTGTATCTATTGGAATGTACTCCATATAATATGTACAACAAATTTGGGAATTCAGGAATGAGTCAAACTGAAAAAAGTCTTTCTTTTGTATAGTTTTATTATTTTTGTTAGTTTTGAATGAATATGATAATTGGATATCCACATTTTGGAAGTTATTTACGATTTTTTCGACATTTATGGGAATATCACAAATTCTTTCAATTTATGAAAAATCAATTCAATTCACTGAAGAGAGATATTGATACTAGTTGGCGATGAAAGGGTTCTAATGACTATTTTTTGAATAGGAAATATTATTAGTTTCTTGCTGATTTTAACCTGATCCTCTTATATATCACAGGCAACAATGAAAATCAACGATTTTTGGAAAAAACATATGCCTACATTCTCCAAAAGTATTTTATAATGTCAGTACTACAATATGTGACTACATTTAAATTGAGTAAGAAGCGCCACTGAGACAATTGCTATTTTTTTCATTGATTCGAGTCACATTCATATGATCAATATTTGAAAAGGGGTCAACTCTACCCTTTGAACATTATATGGAGTTACAGGGAGTGAAATCTTCCAAAATTTCAGTAAGAAACAAACTTTCTTATCTCAATTTCTTTATTAGAAAAATTGAAATTTGTTTTGAAAAATCCTGAGCCAAGAAAATTCTACTTTATATTAATGGTATCCGGATTGTATATCAGTAAAGAACGGTGTTAATTCACAAAGTGTTTTGCAGTTTACGATTTTTTTTACATATCCTCATACATTTTTCAACAACACTTCATCTTCATATATAGTATTTATAGGTGGTCCATTTTTGTCATGATGTATTATTTCATGATGATAAATGATAGATAGTTCTTTGTGTTTGGAACCAATGAAAACATTTTACGAAGTATAAAACAGTTATACAGGTGAAAATGCGAAAAAAATGTCTTTGTTCAATAATTCAGAATTTTAATATGGTATTGACATATATATCAAATAACTCGGATGAACCCTACTTGCATATTCGTTATTGATTTTCTTGAATTCGTCCTCTATTCTAAGAGAAATGAAAATTTTTCCCTGCACAATTGTTACTTTAGATCTAAATGAAGTTGAGGCTATCAGACACGGCAGACTTTGTAAACATCAGCGCACTCTGTATAAAAGGGTTTGCGCAGTCGCAATTTTCCGATTTAACAACATAGGGGAGTGCGCCACTACCATACGAGGTCTGTTCAAAAAATAAAGTGAATGTGCTAATTTCGCTGGCTGAGTTAATTCGATTTGCGATTTTTTTATATTGGTACACTCGTCTACAACATATGATCACAGTTTCAGCCGTTCAACATGTTTAGTTTGTTGGTGAGAGGCAAAAAAGTTGGAAGTGTTTTGCGTGTTTGGCGATTTTATGTTACAGGAAAAATGAATAAAAAGACTTGCATCAAATTTTGGGTGAAAAATTTAATTAGGTGTTCAAAAATACTTGAAATGTTGACAATGGCATACGATGATTGTACTCTGAGTTTACAAGTTGTACAAGCTTTTCACAGAAGGTCGAGAATATGTGAATGACGACACTCGCCCTGGACGCCTCAGCACATTAGCAACCGATGGAAGTGTTCAGAAACTGAAAAAAATTGTAGAGAATCGTCGAATTACTCTTAGAAAAGTTGCTGAGAATGTCGGCATAACGGTTAGCTCATGACATATATTTATTTCTTTGGGACTTCTCGGTATGAAGCGTGTGACAGCGAAGTTTGTTCTGAAATTGCTGAATTTCGGCCATAATAATAATAACTTTATTCACAATAGCAAGAGTACATTTCTTTGAAGAAACAAGTTGAATAAAGTGCCTAGGCGATAAGTGAGATACTCTCTTCTTACGCTCAACTAATGATCTAGTATAATTCTTGAGATCCTTATAATATATCCAATCTTCGACTTTACCAGTCCATTTCAACTTATTTGAAGCTTTTTCCCTCAGTTTCATCATTATCAGTCATCCACTGAGTGTATGGCTTCCTAAAATTATTTCTGACATGTTTATCAAAAATATTGTCAATGTAGTGATAAATATTGAATTTTTCAATCAATATCGTTCAATGTACGCCAGAGATTCTAGTTTCACTCTCGAATATACTACAAAAAACATTCGAGCCCAACAAATTGAAACCAAATGGCAAGAAAAATTATCGATTCTGAAATGTCACTCCTTTCGATTAGTTAAGTTTCATTTGGGAAACAATACATCGAGCGAAGATCTGATACGTAATGCAGATCAACTGTTCCACCATCATTCCGATACAATTTTTCACGCACAGATATATAGTATTTCTGACAGTGGGTGAAAAATTTTTGATTCGTTTCTATTCAAATGTGGAATAATTTCATTCAGAAGAATATTGTTCTTATCAATAAAACAAGAGCATTAATTTTAAAGTCCCCCATACATATGACGTTATTGGAAAGAGGTGCACTATAGTAATACTATTTTCAAATTCACTGATGAAGTCAGATATTCAAGATCTAGTCTAGGGTCTTCTAACAGGGACTTTCGAACTTCGACAGTTGATAACGGCTATGATGTTGAAGCTACATCTTTGAAATTAATTGTTATTAGTTATTATTTCGATGTTATATTCAAATTTAAAGATAGAAAGTGCTCAATAGAAAACCCTATATGTCAATAACACCTACAATAAAGTTAGATCTGACATGCCTAATTTGAACCCAGAATCGTACTACGTTAATAGAAATTAATTAACCAGATATCTACCACTGAGCTGGAGAGGCTTCAGGTTAGCGAGTCCACAAATGAAATACGGAGTTATTAAAATTTTTCTCGTTCTTTAAGGTGTCAACAGTTTCAAATCCTCTTATTCCCAATCCGCATAATAGTATGAAAAGTTTCATAACTCCGCTGCGTTCAGTCAGATTAATTGTAATTGTAATTTCCAAAGTATCCATTATTATGTGTAGCATCCTCGAGGACTGATTTTCAGAGTTTCTCTCAAAACTATCAAGTGGAAAGTGCAGACAAGTTTCCATGAAATTCGGTCATAATAAAAACTCAAAACTCTTGAGGAGTTCGCAGCCCAGGAAATTGTCGAGTTCATTTGCTACTGCTGAAAGTAAAACAGTCGATTTTTGAACTGATTTCTACCATTTTGGAATGTTTCTGAGGTAATGCTTGCAAAAGTTTCGATGATTCTGTTTCTGAGTTTCCGTATTATCCTAGGTTGCGTAATATGAAATTTAGATTTGGTATAGACCGAAAGGTAAAATTCATAGGAGTCGAAACCGGTGAACGAGCAGGCTAATCTAACGAACCGCGACTACCAAACCACATGCCTGGATATATCTGATCCAACCAAGAATTTTCAAATATCAATTTTTCCTCTGGATATATGAGACCATCAACATGATTTCCAAATATTCCAGAAATTGAATTCAATCAGTAGTTTAAGTGTGTTTTCGAAAAATATGTGGGTTTATGTCTGATCAATATCGCACATTCTGGCGGTTTACATTTCCGTTCAAGAAAAAGTGCATTCGCCACTAAAACTAACACTTTTTAGTCAGTTTCGACTTGCAATCGAACGTTCAGCCATTGGTTCGCAAAACTGCATTCTCCTTTCTGTGGGGTATACATCAACATCAAACGTAATGAAAGACCAATGTTAAATTCTACACAAATCGCAAATCGAAAGCCAACTCTTTTTTCAATACATAGTTTTGATATTTTCGAAACACCATACATTCTCTTTCAATTGGGTTTGAGCTACATTACTCATTATTTGAGAAATGCTCCTCAGTTTTACAGGCTCTTTTGCCATCGGGTAAAAACCTTGAGAGTTCGAGATGATGCTCACTACAGAGAGAATCGTTTTTTTTGGGTTTTTTTTGTGAAATAACGAATTTTGAATATACTATATTGATATGGGATATATTATTATATACTTGTTTTTTTAATTCGATAAAATCAAGGATAGGCTACTGATGTACATAAATATCTTGAGAAGCTGAGCAGTTCAAAACAACTCGTCTCAAACTGACAGTATCGTAAAATAATATCCACAAGCTTGAATAATGAGTAAATGGTGAATGACAAGCAACATGACGTACATGAAAATATCAAATTCAAGTTGGAAAATGAAACTTCTACTCTTTTGAGATTTTTGTGGTATAGTACTGGATATATAAAAACATCGTTCTCAACCCTGAACTTCACTTGTATTTTTGTCGTTTAAGTCTCTCATAGGATGGAATACTCACTTTAATTCAATGATTTTTTCTTTATCTAACTCGATGGCTTGTTACATAATAAAACTTTCATGGAACTTTTTAAGGAACAAAATATGTTTATTATTTAGAAAGTAATACAAATTATGAACTTGATCTAACAGATGTTGTTACCTACTCATTTATTTCTGTAGAATCAAGTTTACATGTATATTGGAGCCTCAAGTTCCGTGATTTATTAGTAATAGTGAATGTAAACTTTCTGTTTGAGCAAATTTCTCCTACTTGAATAAAGTATTCATAAGACATATATAACGTTCTATATTGATTTCTCTATCCCGGGGTCACTTGCACTAAAAAGTAATGAAAAAAGAGGAAACTTTCAGAATAGGAAAATACAAAATAGCGAAATTCTTGGAACGATATGTCATGATTTTCAAACTTCAAATTCTGTGCAACGAAAATTCAACACACTGAGAAATTGCAGTAGCAGTAACGATTAAGTTTACAAAAACTTTCGAGAAAAGAAATCAGCTTTTAGACAACTTTTCATGTCCAGTGCACATGTTTGGATTGCTATTCGAAAGATTTCTGTAGGTAACACTCACAATTTGTCTGATGAAACTCTCAAGATATTCATAGCAGAACTTATATTCGTGACATTTTGATAAAGCAGTGATTTGTTAAACTTGTTGATGGTTCTCAGTGTTTCAAACGGAGCAACCAAAATACTGTTTTCCGTACTGGTGAGTTCTATGAAGCTGAAACTTCTACAGCATTCATATTTCTTTATTTCAAAATATTCTCATCATCCGGTAGAGTTCCTATATAGTTAGTGAGCATACTTAAGATTGGTTATAAATCAAATCATCTAAAGCAACAATTCGTTCAGGCTAGTCTTTTCTCACCTATACAGTAGGTTCAGTAGATGATTTGATTTATAGCCAGTCTTCAAGTATGTCCACTTTCTATAGGTGAAATTTATTTTCTTAAACGAGGATTCGGATCATTTGCGGTTGGTTAGTACCTTGTCTGCAGGCAGACGAGGCGATGACAGATATGTGCTTGTCGTTCGCTTCAGCTTTGTTCGAGGTAAGATACTCTGGAATAATTTTCAATAAATAAAAATGATTTTATTCACTTTGAATTGATGTAGGAAACTACATTGCACTGACGAGAGGCCAAATAGCTCGAAACCGGTCTGCAAGTGTGCCTGTCCCAATAATCGATGATCGATTCTGGCAGTTGTATCGCCAAAAGCATATGCAGGAATTACTTTTGTGGAAAATCCTGCACTTACACCTGCCGGATATAAGGCAACGTCTTTCGTGGTATTAGCCAAGGCAGTAGTTGTTTTCTGATAGGTGTCAGTCCATTAACCTACAGTGTAGGTAAGAGAAGACTGGCCTGAACGAATTGTTTCTTTAGATAAATAATTTGATTTGAAGCCAGTCTTCAAGTATAGGTGAAATGGTAGGAAATCCCTAGTTCTCCTTCCTTCTCGTCAACAAACTGAACATTTGCTGATCAGTTTGATAAGTGCTAAGCAGTTTCTGATCACTACTGATCCATTTTGATTGTTTATGTGATCAGATCGGCTATCATGATATAAGCAGTGACACCAACTTCGCTGCGATATATGCAAAGTGGCTGCATCCTTTCATCACCATCAAATGTCATGGGAGAACTGACAGCCAAGAGTCGTTAGTGGTCCTTATATTGAAGGCTGTTTCGATATTCGTTGAGAACTCCTTACTTAATTATCTGAATTTTATAGCGTGCTAGTGTTGATCAGATACCTTGGTGGACTTCCAGCAAGCGGTGGAAATTAAAAGCTCTGGTATAGCGAAATAACTTCAAGGGGTCACCTTGCTTGACCTCGTGCTGAAAACGCACTTCAAATTATGCGTTTGAGAGTTGAAGTGAGGTTAGCACACCTACATAGATATATTCCAGGCATGTTTGACTATAGCTGACTTGTCGGTTTGTGCAAGGCGATAATTTCTCTTGTATTCAGAGGGACGAGAACCGATACTTCTTTTCGTGGTTTCAGTGCAGATGGACTCACAGCTAAAAGGAATTCAGTATACCCCAGGTATTGCTAACGGTTATCTGAAGTCCTTAGTTGACCTTAGACTTTCTCTAATGGTTTTCGTTGGCCTGAATATTGGTTTTCTACTAATTCGCTCAGTAACATTTCTAACATAGAGCATTGCTAGGGTTACTTTGGCGTTCTCTTTATTGAGTCGTATGGCCAGCTCGAACTCTCCTTCGCTGTACCCATTCCATTTGGCGGCATTTTCAAGTCAATTGAGTTCCTTAGGAAGACTCTTAGGTTCACGAATGCGTCGTGCTCTTTCCACCAACGTTTTATTCACTCCTCTATTTTGTTGTGGCTGGTGGTTAGAGTTCAGTTCAGTTCAGTGATGTCTGGTATTGAATCATAAAATGCGTTGTAGTTGGGATCTATTTTCTAATCGTACATAATAACAGTTGACGTATGTTCTCACAAGTTATATCGGGCTACGAGTCGAGAAACGTGACATAATTAATTACCAAAAAATTTATTCCACGTATAACTCTCCCCATCTATATTTTACACGAAAAAAATCTCATTTCTCACCATCAAGCCACAAATCCCGACGAATGCACACACGTTCTGAATGATGCAATTATTTAACTCAGCCGCTGCCACCAAAACTCCGCCAAATATCTGTACATTGAGATCCGGACAACCCAAGGGCTCATTCATTTCAATCTAGTGCCTCTGAACGTGAACTAAGAAAGGTGTATGAATGTGTTGAATTAGAGATTGTTGTGTCATGTAACTCTTCATTATCTATTGCATGTAACATGAAATATATAAAGGAATTATCATCCAAAACATATTTCACTCATAAATATTTTGCGAGGATTTGAAAATGTGATCCATCAAAAGATTGTTCTCGTTGCGCAGAAGCAAAGAAGAGTAGACCCCAAAACTTAACCATTTTTATCGATCGTTCAAATCGTGGAGCACCCACTTTCCGAGATTTGGACTTTTCCAATACGTTTCAAACCATCAAAAACCATATAGGAGCTGACGATCAGTTCTTCCACAATCCCACACAACGTTTGTTATGATTTGTTTTGATTTTTCTCTCAAATTGACCTACTTTTGTTCTGATCGATTCGGTCGTTACCTAATAAAGATCCATAGTAATTTCATAAACTACACCTCACAATCTGATCTTCACAAACTTTATTTTCGAAAAAATGTATCACATGTATTCATAATTCGTAGTGAATTGAGTGCAATTAACTAAAAAAAAGTGTTAATTTCAACAAAATACATTTTTTCTTTATGTTACAGCAAGATTCTAGTCTGAGTAAATGAGAAATGAATCTAATTGAATTCAATTATTTCATTATAAGTAACTTTACATTCGAAATTTATTTATAACTTCTAAATTTTAATTTTATATCAAGTCACTGGAAATGGTTCTGAAATATCCTAAAAAATGCAATGAGTCTCGTTATCTAAAAGAAACTCCTCGACCAGAGTTGTGGCTCAACATTAATTTTTTGGTCAGAGAGGTAATTTTTCCAATTTGGAAATGTCATTGGAGTTGTTACTTATCAAATATTAAACTTTATTCTACGCCATATACTTTCTATATATCCAGAAACATGTAGGTACCTAAATCCTGAACATCGGATCCAAACTGAATCGTTACTGATTATTTTAGGGGTTGTAGTATATATTTAAAATAATGTGAAGATTAAGTTGAAATAATATGGCGAAGGAACATACTTTTAAAATAACGAAATATTATCTTGGTACAATTTGGCGAAGGAACATTTGAAATAATACCGAAATAGTATGCCGGCTTAATTTGGTGAAGGGGCGCAGTTGAAATTTTGGCGAAGGAGCGAATATTTCAAATAATGGCGAAAGAACTAGTTGCCAAAACCTATAAAAATTTATACATACCAATGAATATAGGTAACAGATTTTTGTCGTTAATTTCTAACTTCAGTTCAGCTTCTCATGAATTTTTTGTTTCTAATCATAATCTATTCCACTTCCGGAATGATCGGGTCCGAGCCGCACATCATACTGAGGGCAGTTGCGTTTTAAGCTGGTGGTTGTCTCTGCTAGAGATAGAGGAGTCGGTGAAATGTATACTTAATGATAAATATGTAATAGTAAGGATTGGTCCTTTACTTTTGTCTCTTTCTAGTTTCGGAATGGTTCTGAGAACTTACGAAAGAAAAAATGCGAATTAGCAATCTTTACACTGTTCTAGAATGTCACAGTGGTTCGTGGTATTGAATGACCGTGTTTTCTTTGATAAGTCAAAAAATTTTTTCCTCTTTTTGGGCTTTCTACTTTCCCTCTTTATACAAAAAAATGTAGGAATCTTTCGAAGAAGAAAGAAAGCAATCAATTTCAAAAAAAGTGACTTTAAACAGAGATGTGAAGGTTATGCAAAGATGTAACTTTCAAACAAGAAAAAATTTTCAACAAAGAAAAATATTTTCGAAACAAATGCTTCTATATGAATATTGAATTATACAGAAAACACTTTCTTCACTTAAATTTGTATTAGAAACATTCGTTATAGAATTGAATGAGATATCATTCACAGGGATCACACAAAATATACTGAATGAAATTTGTGAAATCTCACTTACATGGAACACTGTCATCATCACTGATAGACATCCAATGTTTCACCCTAAGACACTCGCCTTATGAATGAAATAAATGTTTTTTCTGATGATGTTATCCAGATGCACTACTGAAGAGCAAATGAAGCAAGTGTCTTACAGCGGAAAATCGGGTGTCTACCAGTGTGGATGACAGTGTTCCATACACGCGAAATTTCACCTATTTCATTCAGTATATTTTGTAGGAATACGGTGAATGATATCTGATTCAATTACACAACGAATGTTCGGAATACACTGAGTAATACAGTGTTCACGTAAAAGTATTTGTTTCGAAAGTTTTTTTTTTCGTGTAACTTAATGTTTATATAGAAGTAACTGTTTCGAGAAGGTTTTGTCTACCAGTTTGTCTTTGGAAGTCACATGTCGCATGATCTACAGGTCTTTGTATGAAGTCACTTTTGTTGAAATTGATTGCTTCCTCCCTTTCTTTGAAAGATGAAAAAGAGGAAAGCCAAAAACATTCTTTCCCAATAATCAACCTTCTTTAAAAATATGATCATTCCAATTCATTTTTCCCATCTTAACTTTGAAGTGAATTTCTCCTGGAAAATACTTCTTTTACAAAGTTAAAATTCAAATGATGCGGATACTTTGTTTTACATTGCAATTTCGAAATCCCGAAAATGTCTCCTTATATATCGCACTCGTCATAGATCAGTTTGTTTCCTATTAGCTTCACAACCTAGTGATATTTCAAATACATTAATTCATCAAGACGTGAACGTCAAACTTTTCGTTCCGTTCACTCTTCGGGATTCACTTTTCCTGTTCCCGCTCGCTGTTTGGCACATCCGCCTGGAAAAGTTCGCGAACTATCAGAATAAAATTCAATATCTGCCTTGTAGATGCAGGATGATAGAATCGAAAACTAATTTAGTTTAGGCTAATGGAAGGCTACTTGAGATGCTAATCTCTACATCTGCATGTATAAGACGCAGGCCGTGGAGGCGACGCGCTGATCTAGAGCTCAATGCGCGGTACCGTTCCTGTCCAGGGCCACTAGATTCAGTCAGTAGTGGCCGCGCTACCGTGCACATAAAAGCGTTTCTCACACCACCGGCAAGCTGTCTAGGGCACGTGTGTTTGTTTTACTTGCTCGCCGCGGAAACCGACGGGGTGAAGACCGCCCGTGCGAGCGTTTCGGCTAGTGTTTTGTTTTTGTGAGTGTTGTGAAATCGGATTAGCGCATGGTGCATCCGGATCATCAAGTGGTTGTCGATTTTTTCTGGCGGAGTGTGTTCAGTGAGTGTGTCGGTGGAATTGGTGGATCGGGTGTTGAATGATGCCAATATATTAATAGGAATTTGAGCAATTGCGGAATGTAGGATGTCACACCTTTGCTTTTGAAGTAACGTCGTTAAAAGTTTATGGCGTTTTGAGAGTTTTCGAGTACATGCAAGAAAGTTCGGTGAATTATTCATCACTTCTGCAGAAGCGACGTTTTGGTAAAGCAATCGGGGTGTACTTGTCCGTTTGTTTTTCAATTTGAACACATTTCTGGTTTTCTTGGGGTTTTTAACAAATACGTAGGTTTGAATTTTCATAGTAAGTTAGAGTACCAGAATTCTTCTCAATGTTCTTTGAAAACATTATACTTGCATGATTGCCTGATGCTCAGGTGACTTCTACTATTTTTGTAGAGAATTTCATTTTGAACAAAAATGTTAACATATTTCAACGTTACTATTGATATGATGAATATTTTTTAAACAATAAATTTAGGATAAAAAAAGATTATATAAATACCCTGAAATTTCCATGAACTGTAGAGTTTGTATTAAATGAGACTGATATTTCAAAACTTTCAGCAGACTGAAACCTGTAGAACTTGATCTTCAAGTAATATGGGTAATAAATCAATATTATATTTCAAACATACGAAGGTATGTATTTTGTATCTGTTGGAAAATATAATTCATGAAAATTATCGATAGACAATTGTTTATTTTGGCAAAGGGTGAAGGTTTTATATAAAATGAAATTTTATTCATAGGTTTTCTATTTTGCTTCATTTATAGTAGTGATATTGATTTTGGACCAAGCTCGAAACTATCGAAAGTAATCCCTCTTGATATACAAGGTGTTCCACAAATCATGAATGATGGCTTTCCATTTATTGTAATTTTTATGTCTCTGCCAATGATGATACTTCAATCTCATTTTTCAAATTCATAATTGTGAAATTTGATAAATGATTAAGATAACACTGAATGAATAGGTCAGAGGAAGTTGAGTCACGCAATCATATAGGAACAATTTTCTAAACGATTTTTCCAATTGAACATAAATTTTTGCTGAAGCTACTTTTTACTAGGTTCTATGTGTCACGGCAATCTCCATTAGATGTTTACCTTCTTCATTTTTGCATATTAGTTATTAGTACAACTTTCTTTTTCGTTCTGTAAAGTAATGAAATATAGATAGTCTATGCCTATGAATTCGATGACAACTCAGTAATAATCAATTGTAATATCCAACTGATTGATTTTGTTAACACGAAAGCAAAGACATTTCATCCACTTCTATGACGAATAATTAGAGAAAGATTAGTTCCGCTTGCAAGTCCTCTGATTTTTCAAAATCAGACAATCTATTTGGCCGATGAATGATGGGAGTGTCTGTTTTCAATTAAAAAGTGATTTCGATCCCAGCTATTTTGCCTAATTTTCGTGTATTGCTTGTAAAACGATTTGGAAATTCATCTATGAGTTCTTGTATTTCATTTTGAAGTGACACCTCTACCACATCAATGTGGATGACCTGAGGCTGATCTTCAAATGAATTCACGATCAAAGCCTAACTGAAGGTTAATTGAAAGCCCTTCTGCGGGTGCGTAATATCAGGATCTTCAGTGAACTTTCGTCCAATTACCATCTCCACACCCGGTATACAAGTGTCCCCTAACAATATTTTTATTGATAACATGAAATCATCTATTTTGACGTCACATGCGGACCATTCTGCCGCTAGGGGGCAACTTAACACCTTCACCTGATGTTTGTCTGCCATGGCGTAGTAACGAGGGTGCACTTACTACCAACATGTATCAAAATGTTATTCTCTGGTCATCAAGGGGGGTTACTTTTGGAAAAATTGGTTTTTACCCCTATTTTTAGTTACCAGAAATACTCGCTCATCATACTTTGTGACTGTTTCATTGTTTTTAGCTACTTGCATGTCATTTGTTCTTGACTTCTTGAAACAACTATACACTGTGTGCCCCCTACGAAGACAATAATTGCAGTATTTCATTATACCACCCTGTGAATGATCTTGAGGACAGTTCATTTGTTTGTGGCCCACTCCTTTACATCGAAAACAGATAATTAATTCTCGAGTAGTGTTGACATTTTCAAATCTCTTACTGTCTTTACAAGCACTGCCGTGCCGTTTTCGTGCATATTTATTTGGGGGTGGACCTGACAAGTTCAAATCGAACGACTTCAAATAAGTTGCGAACTTCGATGGATAATCGATATTGGCAAGCACGATCGAATTGACTTCGTGGCACCACACAGTTTTGAATCAATGTTTCTGAGTGATAGTTTTTCAAAACAGTACTCAAATGAACTCTGATTTAACTTTGAACACATAGCCAACATGTCTGTCATTAGGCTCGATTTTACGTGAAGATATTTGAAAGAGGATTTTTCATTCTTCCTAATTTCCCTCAGCCAACAATGTATTTCTATATTCTAAGTAATTATTTTTTCCACAACGTATTGACCAATTGTCGCATCCCTGTCGACAATTATTTATTTGTTCTGGTGTTGAAAATTTATTTTCAATAGATTCCAATTCAATCTATCAAACTACGAAATCATTTTCAGAAGCCTAAAACTTATATTTCCGAAACACTGAGTCATTTGATGTTGAAAGCAATACTTGCAACTGGATTTTTATGAAAATATTCTTTTATTCATTAATTTGTATATCTGTCTTTCTTATTCACATTTTCCTGGCTTATTTTCATCTAATTGAAGAATCTGTTATCATTCGTCTCATTTTATTAATTTTCAGATGAGTAGGAGCAAAATACATTGTCTGAGTATGTCAACATGATAAAAATATGACGATTTCTTTACCAAACTGAAAGATTTTCTAATTAATATTCATACTACCATATGTTTTTTCGTTAACCAGTTGTCGTTTCCTCTAGAACGACGAAGTTGGTGCTCGTCCATGCACATGATTAACAAGGTCTCACCTTTCACAGTGCGATTTTTACCTCAGACGGGATGATATGCTATGAAAATCTAAAATTTCATAGCTGCGTATTGAATTATTAGAGTGAACCACTTACGGTGACCAACCAACTTTTTTTGGACCTTCATTTTGGTTTCTCATAATTTAATAGGGAGTGGAAGTTATTTCTGAGATGAAATCAGATCACAACTTCCGTATCTTTACTAGAAGGAACCCTCGTATTTGGCGCTAGTTGTATTCTTCATTTCCAATTTCCAAAATAAAACTGTATTAGGTGTAAACACCACTTCAATTTACTCAATATCAATATCGACAAAGAATTTTCAATGATGCTGATTGTCGCAGTACCATTTCCATTCTAAAAAGACCAGAACAAACCGACAGAAATATATTTCATGACATCTTCGCAACTTCCTAACCCAACTCTTAGCAATATCAATATTTCAAATGTTTAAAGCAAACTCCAGAAGTTGAGTTCCATCTGAATCACTGAACATCCGCGCGAGAAATGTAATACACCATTCCCGAAGATGGAACAGTGATTTCATGAAATGGAATATGACGATGTGCATCTCGCACCTCCACCGAACATGAATAAACTAACTAAACTGATCACATTTCATATTTGAAAGAGGAGACATTTATTACTTCAGTCTCTCAGGAATGGAATCGTGAACGAATTTTTGAGGTACTGAAGAATATAATATTGAATAATTATTTGACGTTGTAAAATAACTGAATTTAGGTTATTCCCACCAATTTCCAACCTAAAAAAAAAGGTTTGAAAGAGGGGAATATTTCAATTCAATTCGGTCATTGACTAGATATTCGGAATTCTTAAATATATTCATTTCTAAGCATTCCAAAAGATTGACTTTCAAACTTTTCTTTTTCAAATGTAATAATTCATAGCCGAGATTGAACTCACGTACTTCTACTAAAATATGGTTGGCAAATGTGGAATAGGTCCTCATATTTAGGAAAATACTCCTATATTCTTCTATTCTCTGGGGAAAGGTTATACCCGTTTGGCCAATATAAATTTTTGGGGGCAAGAGCCACAAGTCGACTTATATTCTACTGATCTATCGGACACTGAAGTTTTACCAGCGTTGTTTTCAATAAATTTGATTGAATTATTATTTCTCTGGTAAGTCACGTGCAAGTCAAAGTCCTATGATGCTTATTTTTGCTCTTTGATGTTGCATATGTTGATGTTGTAAATGACTTGTTTTTGTAGGAAGAAAAGAGTCGATAATATCTCACTTTTAACCGTTTTTGGAGTAGTTTGTTTAATTGAATTCACTTTTTTCAGAAACACGTGCTGCGGTTTTGTATATCGTCTATTGAAAATTTCACATTGAAGTGATACTTCAATAAGTTATGGGTTTGTATCCAGTATCGCCCAATTCCAATACCTCTATCTTATTGAAAAGCTTAGTTACTTTGATTTTTCTGATGAATTTATATCTTTTCTGTATTTTTATATGCATTTGGACATTTCAATCTGTTTCAACATCTCTATCAAAGATTCACAAAGAGTGAAACTGATAATCGATCCCTCTTTTCTCTTCATAAAAGTATTGTGAAAAAAGAGACCCAAAATGATGCTCTATAGTATATCACCGGTAATCAGTTGACTTTTGCTCTTAACATCGTCTGTACCTACTTTATATTGACGATCCGATAGATAACTTTCTATTAATTGAACTTAATTGAGCATGAGTATATGTAGCAAGATAATGATATGTTTTTTATATGTGAAGTACTCTTGTTACTTATAGAAGAAAACTTAATTTCTTTGAATGCAGGATGAACATTCCTAACAAATATTTTGGTTCATCTCATTACATAACAATGTAGTTTGTGAGTTCCTCTCGTCGAACCACTGTACCACTTTTGTGTTAACGCTGGGACACCTGGATCAGTAAATTGAATACGATTTTGAGAGTATCGAGAAATTTCATCAATGAACTGAGGGTTTTTCAGAAAAAATGTGTTTTTCCATGTCGTGGTCTTCCTCAATAGGAAATCGTCCATTTTTCTGTATAAGACTTCTAATATCTGATTAGACATTCAGATCTTACTATCACTTTTTGAATAACCGAATTTGAGTTTTATTGAAACCACTTTTCCTTTGCCAGATTCAGAATACTGTTGGGAGGAAGCACCTACTCAGGAGAAAATAACTTGATAAGAATCAAAAGTAAACTTTTTTTTCCCTTGGATTTTTGTTTTTTTTGTTCCAAGATCAATATATCTCGTCGTTAGTATCAGAATTTCTCAACTGTAAAACCAAACGAAATATAATTACCATAAATTAATCAACAACTTCAAAACACTCTCTAAACTTTATGAATGGCTCTCCGCTTCTTTGTGACTCTGTTTCTGATGAACATTGGATAAAAAGAAGATATCACGTACACTCAGTCAAATATTCGTTTCTGGAAACATGGCATTCATTCAATTCCTGATTATCTAAAGGAAATTTAGACCCATTCACGTTCGAAGGGAGTTGCCAAAGATCCCTCTGAGAAAGTGATTCGTTAGTGAATGAACCACGTACTCATGATTCTTGATTAGTTCGAATGTTGTTTGTTTGAGTGCAATAAATTAATTTATAGATGGAAATTATATTGGCGAGTGATGTGCTTATTGTTGGCAAGTGGGAAAATGAATGAAATGGAATCATAAGGTAATAAGAATTAATCTGATTTGAAATGTATCTAAAAGATAAGATCCTATTTCGTTAACGTATTGCAGCAGAACGTGGCCTGCAAATAAAATGTATGTTGGATTTTGGGCAGTTCATAATGATTTTTCGCCTGTTTTGAGTACAAAATTGAATATCAAAATCATTATAGATGTCGCCAGTTTCAATCTGTTATGTAGTGTTTGAAGGTGAATAATAATGTTTTGTGGTAAATTTCATCAGTTCAGACTTCCATTGTCTAATATTGTATAAAATGATTTGAAATCCTTGAAATAAACAATACAACTGAAAATTGGAAAAGCTTGAAATGGCAAATATA
>WOGR01000193.1:5647-30049 GCA_015342045.1 Leptinotarsa lineolata | reverse complement strand
GCGGACTGATATTGCAAGATCGTCATGTGACTTATCGTGAGATTGAGACAACCTTAGGCATTAGTGGGACCATCATACATTCAATATTACATAAACATTTGACTGTCAAAAAAAATTGTTCGCGTTGGATCTCACACAATTTGTCAATAGCTCAAAAAAAAGGCTCGTGTTGATTGGTCTAAGGAAATGCTCATAAAATAAAATCGCGGTGCTTCGAAACACGTCTATGACATCGTGACAGGTGATGAATCGTGAATTTATGCGTATGAGCCTGAAAGTAAACAGCAGTCGACTGTATTGATGTTTCAAGATGATCCAAATCCAACAAATGTTTTTCGCGCACGAAGCACTTCCAAGCAAATGGTCGCTTGTTTTTTCGGAAAAACTGGACATGTCGCAACTGTACCACTAGAACCACTCAAAACAGTCAATTCTGAGTGGTATACAACAATTTGTTTGCCAGTTGTCTTCCAAGAAATCAGGAAAACCAACCGCTGAAGACGAGCTCTCACACAATGGCTCAAACAACTGCATTTTTGAGCACCCAAAACATCGATTTGATGAGTCATCCCCCGTATAGTCCTGACTTGGCACCGAATGACTTCTTTTTATTCCCGTACGTAAAAGACGAACTGAGAGGTCAACATTTTTCGACACCTGAAGAAGCGATTGCTGCATTCAGAATGCATGTTTTGGTGATACCTCAGAGTGGCAAAAGTGCTTCGACAATTGGTTCAAACGCATGCAGAAGTGTATAGATCTTTATGGGTAATATTTTGAAAAACAATGAACTGATTTTTTATGATTAATATTTGTTTTTGTTCTCTAATCCCGAAATATAAAAGACTAACCTTTGAAGTCCATTTGTTGCTAACGACTAACTATGATACCTAGGTTTATTTGCTCAATGTTCACATATAACTTTGGACTCTACATGAAGAAATTTCAATATCTGAAATTTTCTACAGCTTTCACAATATTAAACAAAATAAACAGTGAACTCGTTATTCAAATGGTTACATTTTATTTCATTTTTATCAGAAGAATTTCCTTGTAAGTAACGTTCAACGATATTAGCACAATTACAAGTTATCAATAGTTCATTTTTCCTTGTGAATTCAGCCTTAACCTACATAATTGAGTTGTAGATCACTTGCAGTAACAAATAGCACAGCGTTGGGTGTCTACCAAGCATTTACATTATCATTCCATTTAAATTTACAGGATGCATACTTTTTTTAGAGAACACAACGTCAAATTCATTGACAGACACCAAAAATTTGCCTAATTGCTAGATAGTAGTGATTATTTGTGACTAACATTTTCAAAAGAATTCTGTTTAATGAAAGATTCATGTACTCGATTAAGAAAAAATGTTTCTCTTCACGTTTCCATAGTCTTTTTGTTTCGTTATTTGAATGTGGTACAATTCAGTGAGATCAAACGCAACTTTAAATTATCGAGTATTTCACTAGAACTATACCTAAAAACTATATGCTTCATATATGGTGAGCGCATGCAATTTTCTGATGTAGGCATAATGAAACGCAGCTTTAAATGTGAAATTATAGTTGAGATACTTTCTTTGCGTTCTCATCTAACGGAGAAATTAAATTTTCTCGTTTCTTCAACAAGCGTGTTATACGATTGACCTATTTTCGAACGTACCGCTATCTTTTTTCCTCAATCAAGACACACCGTCTTTGTACAGGTAGCAGATTTCGGATTTTTACCTGCCCCCGTGTTATTTTAATTTCATAGAGGGTGGTATATTTTATAGCACCGCAGGTTGGCTGTTTTTTTGCACGATAGGAAAAGGTTTATCTCTGAACGGTACTTTTGCTGAAATAGTTCTTGAAATTGGAGATTTATACCTAGGAATTTATAAGGGTTCTAAAAGGTACCGTTGTATAAAAAAAGGATAATGATCAATATGGGTTGTTCGGTTGGGTTCCAATTTGCCGGCGATTTCAAGAAGATCTATTCGCAAAAAAAATATGATACTACCCGTTTTGTCAACTCTGACTGAATATATCGAAATCTAATTAAAAAATTCAGTATATTTCTTTAAAAAAGTTCGTTGATGATTTTATATTTATCAATGAAAAATGTTTATGTTGAAGTAAATTCAATTCTCTGTCAATACCCAAAAGACTGTTTGGTATTGTCGTTTTTCTATGAATAAGTATTTTAGAATAAATTCGAGTATAAGCCAATTCCATCATAGATAATTTTGAAATTTTAAATTGTAGTTTTTGTATTTACACAGATTGAAATAATGATTTTTCAATCTGCCTTTTCCACAGTGTCTGATTTAATTACTCTTATTATTGTTGTAAGTACGAACAATTGATTGTGGTGATGAATGGGTTGTTCTTATTTTCCAATCACAGCAGAAAATTTAGAAAACTAATAAAAAAACCTTGAAACTTCTTCAACTTTGTCAATATGTTGTGCATAAACTGATTTGACGATAATACGAAGAATGTAAACAACCGAATATAACAAATCAACCCCTACTTTAACTCCAATAAAAGCCTTCCTTCTAAGAGAGATCTTATTTACTAGGCAGTAAAATATTTTACTGCCGAAAAAATTTATTGCAGACAACGGTTGCTGCACATACTTGAGAAGGGTAGTAGTATACATTCGGTTAGAAAGTCACGTTATTTTTATAGGGGATGATTATGAAGTTGAGCTGCAGAGTATTAAATTTTATTGGCCTAAATCAAAACAAATTTCGAAACATGTGGTCTTTCTTGTTTAACGAGTTTGAATCTGCCGATTGATTTACCAAACAAGACTGGTTTAAAAAAAAGACAAATTAATGTTTTGTTTGTGGGTATTTATGGATGTTATGGTGGGTGGTCTTCCTTTGCAAATACTCCAGCAAGGAAAGTTATAGAAAGATTATTGAATATAATTTCAATATTTTCATTGCAGTTTCGAATTTTCTTTTGCCAAGCCTCTCACTGGTATTACTTCATTTCATTTTTTAATATTTAGATAAATGTATGGAAGTTATTTTCCGAGTTTTTGGCCTGGGTCTGCATGTTTTTGCATGACGTTTCGTCTACTACTGCGGTAGACATTATCAAAGGTGGTACGGTAACTGTCGAGTTTCTCCCAACGCAGAAAGGGATATTGAATCCTCCCAATAATAATAAATAAAAAAAGTAAGGATAGGTTTTCGAATCTTATAAAAAAGTCGTTTGGAGGACCACCAGAGAAAATTCATGTGGTCTTAACACAAATTAGCTGTTAAAATCAATCCATATTTGAACTGGGTACTCGTATTGGCTTCCTCATTACTCATATAAAAGCTATTAATACAAATACGTCTTGCCGGAAGCAATAATGAAAATTTGTTATACAATATTTTTCCTGGAAGGATTTATTATCATTCTTAGCATGCCGAGCAATAAAGTGGCTCCTATATAAACAGTATGAATCAATTCACGTTTCATACTCTCTAGTATTGTTTGATTTGAGAAATATTTGCGAGGTGATACATTTTTTAGAATCAGAAACAAGCTTCCGTCATAGTTAAATCGAGATCTCAATTTTTTCAAAACATACGTTCGCAAATGAAGAAAAGTTAGTTACTCGTATTTTTTCAATAATCGCACAGAGAAATTGCTATTTCATGTGAACCCTTTCCATTGGTTTGTATCTGAAAATCATTAATGTTTGTTATTTTGAAAGTTTTCTATTCTTTATACATTGAGCAATTTCAAATGTTCGTAACCTACTATCAATATACACTGGGTGCCTGTCACGGTAGTGAGGAGCCCTAGCGACTCGTGGGGCCCTTTGTGAAATCAACGAATCCGAACCTGAATCTACAGAGAAGATGGACGTCGACTAAATGACCCCCAACTGTCCCTCCAATTGTATTAGATCAAGATCAATAGCAAGCTATCTCATTAAATCGCCTTGGACTAAGTTCTTGAGCAGCCTAAGCAGAATCTGCACCAGGAGATGAAACAAACTCACTCTGCAATTGAATTTGATGAAATGCCTTCACACAGGAAGGTTGCTGTAATCTTCGATGTGGGAATCTTACCCAATCGACAACATCAATATCGAGCAATCATCTGGAATTTTTTCAATATGCTATTATGGCTGCCAAAGAAGATATATCAGATTATGGTCTGGCACTTTCCGCCCTGGATGGCTGCAAGTTATCTGAGAGAAGAGGGGTTTGCAGCTAGTGGATGCACCTAGTACTCTGTAGCTATGTACCATGGTCTGGAGAGGAGGAGAATTATTCACAAAGAAATCGCAGGAACCGGTAGCAGATCACACACTCTGAACTCGCCTCGCCGCTGACCAAATCAGGTTTTCAGCTTTTGGCTCACTCCTGCCAGCTGACCTGAGAGATCACTCATCAAATAAGCTGTATTCATTTGATAGAGTTTGATTTCGTGTGAGCAACAATAAACTCTCGTCGGTTAAACTGGAGGACACATAGACCCACTCACTCTGGACCTACCTGCTTTCACCAGGAAGAACGCAGAGACCTACCAGCGGAAACCTGAATTGCAGGTGATGCAACAAAGGGACGGTGGCAGCTAGTAGGAAGGAAAATAATAAGACAAACTTCAGGTTACAAGACTGTTGGAATGTGCGTCATGAAAAGATGGAAAGTCTTGGGAGAAATGGCTCCCTAGCAGCAAAAAACCTTCTACCAATCAATTTTTAAAATCTCTTCAGAATGCCACGGCGTTGAGTTTTGGCATTTGAACTCATTCAGTTGATCTTCGACAAAAATATCTTCTTATTTCTCTGTAAGATCCAATTACAGGAACTAGGGTACGACCAAATCATCAAAGAGACCACTCGTGTTGAGAATTCATTGCGATTACTTCCATATTCGCACTATCACGCAACTCAGATAAACCATAGCGATCGCAGATTTCTCAATAATTATGTGTTATGTTAATTTCGACGCTATGCGTTCTAGGCCAATTGGATGTTTTTTGGGGGCCTTAATTATGAGCGGAAATACTTCTGGCTTCCGATAGTCGATAATGTAATGGCGGCGGCCCTGAGCAGACAGCGGCGGTTGTGACCACTCTCACTTTTGGGGAGCTGGCGTTTGGCGGACGGATGACGTCACAGCGCCGCAGACATATTGATCTGTGACGTAGCGATCTTGTGACGGGAAATAGATATGGTGCTTGATAGAAAGGTATTTTAAAATCATATTATATTCTAATATAGCTGAAATGGTTGATGTCATACATGCGTTTCAGAAAAATATCTGTTGAAATCTTAGAGCATAAATCTGAGTATTATGAGATGGACCTGGGAGTTCCTCGGGGATCGATTCTGGGACCGCTCATTATTTTGTTTTTCATAAATGATCTACGTTACCATATTAGTTCAGATTCTGTAGTTCTCTACGCAGATGATACTACATTCGCCACTGATTCAGATAGTTCTGAAGACTTACAAAAAAAACTAAATGATTTAGCAGAAGAATTCATAAATTGGTGTGAGAGAAATTTCTTGATAGTGAATGCAGATAAAACAGTTTGTATGCATTTCCATTCTTGGTGGAGATCTGTGACTGGTTTTTAAGTGGCTGTCCGAATTAGTACTGTTCATCTTTCTGAAGTTACAAAATTCCTTGTAACTTATATAGATAGTGAAATGAATTGGTAAAGTAATATTGATGACATAAGCAAAAAAGTGAACACAGGTTATTGTGTTATATTGCAATCAAAAAATATGTTTAATACCACTCAACTCATCAATGTATATTATGCTCTAATCTACTCCCACATATCATATAACATTAACATCTGGGGATGCTCCAGCAACTAAAGTAGAATATTTGTTTCCCAAAAAAGAATTTTTCGATTCATTTTCAATCTAAAACCAGATGGATCATGTAGAACATATTTTCGAAAATATAAAATTTTAACAGTTCCATGTATTTATATTTTCAAATTTATAATGTTATTTATGCAACATGTGGAGATGTATCAAACAGTTTCTCAGTGCCTTGATTACCCAACTAGAAATGGAGACCTCTTCAGACTTCCTGCACATAGCTCATATTATGAAAAAAGCCCCTCATATAGAGGTATAAAGTTCTTCAATCATCTTCTCGACAACCTGAGAGAGCAACGTAATAAAAACTCTTTCAAATCAAAATTGAACGGATATTTGCAAGATATATGTTAATATAGTATCAAAGAATTTCTTGACACAAAATTAAAATGTGTTTTCTCGTATGTATAAATGCATGGTATATGTGTATAAATCTATTGTACAGTGATATTTCGATACTGTTGATTCTGAGTGTGTCTACTATCACATAGTTTTCATTTTTATTTGTGACTTATCCTATATCATGCTACATAGTGCGGTCCATATGTATGGAATAAATTCATTTTTAGCGTTATTATGTACTATGTGAAAAAAAACCTGAAACAGGTCGATTTTAATTCTTAAATTGAAAATTTACAGTGCGAAAATATTAACCCCCTCCAGCACCCCTTCTGAATTATAAGCACCCCTTCGAAAATTTCAAATAGCAAAGGAGGTCGTGTGGCACCTTGTTGAAAAGGGCTTTTAGTCCTCTGTTCTGCAATATAAGTTTGGTGCAATCATAACTGAAAAAATTGATTCTTAGGATGTAAAATTTTGATAATGTCTCTAGGTATCACAAAACTTTACGTAGAATGAAGATAATAATGCCACATAATATTTAGAATGTATTTTTCAATGTACTATACAATTAAATTGAATGTTCGAAATGATCACAATTAACTTCTTGACAATAACTGAGGCGATTTTGAAATTCTCGTACAATATTTTGTATGACCTCGGGGGTTATTTTGTTCATTTCTTCCGTTATCCTAACTTTTAAATCAGCAATATTGTTTAGTGTATTAAAATATACTTTAGATTTCAAATAACCCCATTAGGAGTAATCGAAAGGAGTCAAATCGGGGAATCTAGCCGGCTATTCGATCGTTCCACGTTTTCCAATCCACCTATTGGGAAAAACCTCGTTTAAATAATTTCTAACTGTACGTGCAAAATGCGTTGGAGCTCCGTCTTGTTGGTAGTAAATAGTTCGATCTATCTCATTCGGATGATTAACATCCAATGATGATTAACATGATAACAAAATCTGAAACCTCACGACTTACCTGCTTGAGTGGAATTCTGCGAATGGTTTCTCATCGAGATACAGGAGGACCTGGTGATATTCAAAGGGACGCCACTCATATTTGATTAAAATACGGTTCATTGACGAACATGAAAATCTAAGTAACTTTTCTGCGTGTTTCAACGAATTTTCTGGATAGGCTGTGAAGTAGGCCAAAACTACAATTTCAATGTCCTCATTGTTTACGAGTGGTTTTTTTTTGTTGATGAAAGACGAAAAAGATCCGAAATCACGGCAGTTTCTTAGAAGTCTTCTCAGAATATTTTTATATGCAAAAACACGACAAGTTCTGTCCATTATCTTATTACATTCACCACCATAAATGAATTCAAGAAATATTCAGAATACCCCAAACGAGACATTTTGCACACAAATAGAAAACTACGAAATTCACGTCAATTATATCGCATCAAATTTTGACATATTTTCTGTAACTTCATTTGTTTTTAAAGCTTCCTTGGTTTGGTATTGCTTCGAATAATTTACATTTCAAATATTCCCCAAAATTCAGATATATCTTGCCAGGGATGTGTTTTAGGTATAGGACATTTTTCATGAATTTGATATCTTTTTTTTCGTAGTATCCAAAAATAATAGAATAGTGTATGGTTTCCATTTGAAAAAATCGTGTTTCATCAGTTTTCTCGATGTTATGTTTTAGGTGGAAATTTCGACCACCCTGTGAATTATTGTCGAAAATTCGATGAACCTGTTCATGACTTGATGCTTAAGGTGTGATTCTGTGAAATTTTACCTTTTCAACTGTCACTATCTATGAGTTATAATTTTTTCGGAGGCGTGCTATAACTGTTAAATTTTTCAGAAAAAAATGTATATCTCGAAAACTAACAAATTTGGGTATAGGTATTGTTAAACAAAATGGGCCTAAAATGTGCTATGAAATTCAAAAATGTAATAAAATATAGGGTGTTCCATTTGAAATGAGGAAATTGCCCTCAACTTCCGGTATAACGAAAAGAGACCGGAAGTTGAAAAAATTTTAGATGAGAAGGCCATTTTGTTTTCCATATATTCCTAATGAACACTCGTCGTGAAAGACCCTGTATAACATGTATAATATGGTAGAGAAACGCTGATAACTTTAGAAGTTTCTAATGTGATGTTGTGAATGAACAGATTTTGTTGCGCTTACGTTTCAAACGCTGGCTGAATCCTACAAGATAGATCAAAATAATCTACTCCAGTATTGAACACCTTCAAAACGTCTTCAAGAAAGTCTGCGATGGTTTGAAAAACCAAAACCGGTAGTAAAAAAAGTTATTGTCTTCATCATATATTTAATATGAATGTCTACAAAATAAATACATCATCAATCGAACAAGTCAATACAGCATTCATACTTACGCAAATAATTACTTTAACTACATTGTGCATTCAATCTAGATCAATATGGCCCTTAATAGCATGCAATTTAAATGAATATTTTCGAAGATATCACAGATTCAAAATGCAGGGACAGGGACCCCGGCGGCGGTACCAGTCGGGGGGAGGCGGCGGTACCAGTCGGGGGGCGGTGGCGGTACCAGTCAGGGGGCGGCGGCGGGTGCCTATAAATAGCGCGTCGAAGGCCCCGCTTCGCCCTCGCCCTGAAAAGATTAGAGGACCAAACCAGCGAATGAGGAATTCTACCAGACGAACAGTTCGGTTTCAGATCAGAACACTTGACAAAATTACAAGTTCTAAGGGTAGTAGACTTTGCGACGGAATACTTTAACCTCGGCAAAAGATACAACACCGGAGCAATTTTCTTAGACTTCTTCAAGGCGTTAGAGTTTGGCATGACGGACATCTGGCCAAAATGAGCAATTTTGGCTACACGAAATAAACGGTAAGATTATTCGAGTCTTTTATAGCTGACAGGCGATGCCGCTGCAGAGTAGGGCAAGAACTTTCTACCATGCGACCACTGGAAGCAGGGGTCCCACAAAGTGCAGTCCATTCGCCACATCTCTTCTCGGTTTATACAGCAGACGTGTCCAAGCCGGAGAACAACTTTAACAAGTTGGCACTCTACGCGGACGACACAGCTCTGCTGGCGAGATCAACAAGCCAAGCCCACGTCACTAGATACTTGCAGCAACAGGCAGACAGATTAGAGGAATGGGCCAACCTGTGGAAGATCAGTATAAACCCTGACAAGAGTCAGGCGATACTGTTCACCCGCAGGCGGGTACACCCGGAAGGAAACGTCACCTTCAACGGACAAGATATTCGTTGGATCGACGAAGCTAGATACCTGGGAGTCACCCTAGATAAAAGATCAAAATTCTGGTCTCACATGCGGCAGATAATAGGAATGGTGAGATCTGCCCGACAAAACCTATTACTAATAATAGGTCGAAGAAGCAACATGGGGTTGAAGGTGAAGTTGCTGATGATAAAGACCGCACTACCACCAATAATCCTGTATGCCTGCACTGCCTGGGGCTAGTGCGCAGCGACAGATTCAGTCGTTTATGAACGCGTGCGTGAGGGCTGTCGTGAACGCTCCAAGATATATACCAAATAGGTACATATTCCGGGATCTAGACCTGAACATACACTACGTAGACGCGTATATGAGACAACACGCAGAAGACGCATGGCGCTGGTGGATGGATCGTCTTCGACACATGTCGGATGTCGAAAACCTTCAACTAAACATACTTAGAGAAATGAATCGGACAGTGCGTAACTTAGAGAAAAGAGTGAGAATTTATTCAGATAATCACGGGCAACATTTCGACCATCTTATGACTAATAAGCGAGGATTTTTTTTTAAAGAAAGTGTTTATTCTTTTCTTTTATAATATCGTTACTATGAATCAAATCCAGCAAGATTTCTGTCCAATAACTTTAACCAAGTGCGATGTAGTAGTTGTGACTGTCTGAATATATTTTCGATGATTGTATATTTTCTTTACACCGATTTTTCGAATAAATATTTATCATATTGCGTTTTTCTTCATTGTTCAAGATCATAGAGGCAACTGGGTTCAGTTGAACTAGTTGAATGAAATGATACTCGATAATCCACATTTTCATATGAAGTAGAAGTGAAACTTACCTTTTAACATTTTTCCATTCCATATGAATTGGTGAAGTGAATATTTTATGGTAAACAAAATATCCCTAATTGAATTTCTATAATAAAACTAAGATATAATTCACAGGGAAGCTATACATATAATGTTCCAGTTCGATTACAGATGTTGTTTTACACATACTTTTTCTTCCGGTTTTTATCCGAAAGAATCTTCTGTGCACTATCTACACATCTTTGCGAATTTTTTTATTGATTCTTTCAACTCTTGCTTTACTCTCTATAGGACTTTCTACCATTGTCTCTCAATCTGGGCATTAAGAATAGTTTTTCTGTAGTATATTTACTCTTTAATAACAGTTCCAACAAATTTTAGCGATATATTCGGTTTAATATCCTACAACTATTGATTGGAGCTTGTTAGTGACGCTTAATTTCTGTCTTTCGCCCAGTATACATCGTTTATCGTTTGCCAATTCAGCGTCTAATCAGTTGTTACAGTTATAAATAAAATTCATAGGCGATCACATCGATAAATAGTAAACTTTGGCTTTGCGAACAGGCTTAGCAATTTTCTTTGTAAAGAACAATATCGTAAATCTTCACTTCGACTTAGAGGTGTAATCTAATTAGGTTATTTATAATGGATCGAGCTAAAAGTTTCACGCCTACTGGAATAATTGTAGAATTTATCTTCGCCCTTGCTGCACTTACAATAGATAAATATTTATAGCATCCTGACTACCTGGTCTTTATTTTTGTAACGCAAACAGTGATACAGAGTAGATCTTGAATATTTGATGATACCTTTAGAATTCCAGTGGGATGTTTTAATTGCGTTTTCGAGAGATCCAACATAAAAAAAAACCTAATTAAAACAAATGGTTTTGATAAGATGTCTTACTGTTTTCTAACGTTCCGTTTTTCCATTAGTAATTTCATATTGTTTGTGACACAATGTGAACACAAAATGAATCTTTTCATTTTCAATCTCAAGTTGTGAACTATAACATACCCATAATTCAAATTCTTACTCTTATTTTCACAGATCTGGGATTCTTCTGAATAGTCTTCGGTAGCGCTACTCAACAAAAATAAATCGGAATATTGACATTTAAAAGCCATATTAGTTGATTTGATTATTCATTCCGAATCACAATTAGATATGCAATTAGACGTCAGATAAATAGTTTTCTTCTTTTGTTCATTAACAGATTCCATTGTCAAAGAGTACTTAATGGCATATAGTCAGGGAATTCACTTTTACAGTGTAAGGTCAATTTAAAAGTTTGACACAGAGAGACAGAGAGATGCATATTTTGATGTCACTCTTAGAATCGGTGGGCTTTGTTTATATGTCTATTTTATTAGGTGAGTGAAGAGTTTGAACTTTGAACTGTTACTGATTTGATGAGTTAGAATGAACTTGAGAAATGGTCTTTCTGTGCATGGCTTTCTAAAAGAGAACATTTAGTCGTGACAAATAATATGATTTTGATGGTAATCCATATAAAGATTTCAACAGTATAGGTAATTATGGGTTGTAAATTGTATAGGTAAACAGTATAGGTAATTATGGGTTGTAAATTGAATAGGGAGGATAGTGAATAATGTAATGAAGTTGTGAATTGAAGCTAACCGTAGAATCAATTGAAATTTTTTTTTGACAATAGTTTTTTCATTCCAGTTCTGCCAAGCAAAATTTAAGTAAATTTGAAGCTAATTTGATCCCTGAGATTTGTTCAGCAGATTTGTTTCTAATTTGATTCGAATCTTGATTCGAAGTTTTGATTCGAGTTTGATCAGTATATTGAGAATTAAGTAGGAAAATTGAGACGTAATAAAAGGTTTTGAGAGGACGAGACCACTGTGTGAGAGTTGGGGAGGTCCATTAAGGAAGTGATCTGCCGGAGACTGCCGGAATCCTGGATCGCCTGGACTAAGGAAGTCGGAGTGGGAGATTACCAGTCCTTGGTTTTGGGTTCGATGTTTCGAAAAAATAAGATTTCCATGCGATTTTGTAAGGTTCAATGCATTAAACCCTTTGGTAAGTTCTTATCTTTGTTAAAATTTTTATCGAGGCCATCATCGAATAAAAAACTCATTCTGAACCACCGACAATTTGGTTCTTTCGGACAAGACTCAGTCCCATTTTTTTACATTTATTTTTACTCAAATTTATTTACATTTCTTTTATTTTTTTTACATCGTTTTTTTTTACTGGTAGTCTGGAAGTGTTTCATATCCCCGTGTAGAAAGGTTGGTCTACAGTGACGAATGTTGAAAAGGGTGCCATATTTCTTCACAAAACTGTAGATGGCGCCCATTTAAGGACTTGGTTTTGGTAACCCTTTTCAGCATCCAGTATTGAGCTTCTATAAAGAATAGAAGACCTAAACCACCGTCTTGCCTCCGCAACACCCGCTACTAGTCGTGGCACCTGTATCGTTATCTTGCTCTGGATTCAAAAAGAGTAAGATAACGTTACACGTTTTATGTAAAAATATCCCCAGCAGCAGATATTTTTCAGAAGATATGATTTTTTTAATCAAAATGATGGATGGTGATGCAAGGGGTGTATTTTTCCGGTACAAAATCGATTACTGTGAAGATATTATTGAACACGTTGGAAACTATTGTTTCCGGAGAAAATTTTCATGGCTAGCAATGAATTTTAACCACCATTGGTGGTGGCTCCGCAAATATCCTGTTATTGAAGATGCGATAGATGAGCTGCTTTCTGGTTGCATCAACCACCCTACAACGTTCGTCAACAGGATTTGAAGAAGTACCCTGAATGCTTTGATTACTTCATGGTTCACAAAGGGTCCGACGAGTTTTCGTAAGTCGTGACTATAAAGTTCGAAAAACCCATGGCTGCCTTCACACTGGTATTTTACGAATCTGCCTTGCACCAAATTCAGTTGAGCAGCAGAAGCAGAATGGGCATCAAGAGAAAGAAAACTCCTGATAATATTATACAGGTTGTTTCCTAACTACGATACAAAGATGGTGATTCGTTAGGCCGTTTCAACAAAAAGTTCCTACGAACATATGTCAGGAGTTGCTTCGTTTCTGAGATACAGGGCGTTGAAGTTTAAAAAACTGGTATTTAGAAAATACTTCGTACCGCCTCAGAATCAATAGATAAAAAAGCTGAATGCAGAATGTTTCAACTTTAGTAAAAAATGTGGTCAAAACTTAATCGGAACAAAAAGAACTCGTAATCAATTAAAAAATTACTCGATATGAATTAGGTTTTATTATTATTTTTAATTACACATGATGTTGCTCGAAAAATTATGTCACGAAGATTAGGAGCTTACAAAAAATGTTTGTAATATACGGTTCTGATTTGAAACTTGCTTACAATACAAATTAATATAATATCTTTACATTAAATACAACACAGATTAAATATAGTTGATCAAATTTCATCATTATTATATTTTACAATAGATGTTACTTAAAAGTACTAACGTCACAACGATTAGGTACTCACAAAATAAAGATTGCCTGTAATACTGGCTATTTATACGGTTTCAATTTGATGTTGACAGACACACACAGTTACAATACGTTTAATCGATTTAAAGCTTTCTGAAAAACCATATTTTTGTCTTATTTCGAGTAATATATATTAACTTCAGTCGAATATTGTGAAATACAGACATACGCCTAATATGACACATAAAATTATTCTATCTTCAATGTAGAGAGTTTTCCAATCATAAAAAGTAATCTCAAGTTTATAGCATAAATACTATTTGGCAGTTAACATATCAGAAAGTTGAAACAGGCAATAATACCACGTTAATAAAAGCTAAATCTACAAAAATAAATATAATATTCGATTGTATTTCTAAATTATTTGAATCAATATGTACGTGAATTGTTCAGGTCTTTCTAAGTTCACTCAGAACCATATTCGGAAAGCTATTTACAATTTCAGGCAGAACTTTGAAAGTGAATTTTGGATTTTGAAATAAAAAAAAATGTTTTTCGAAGCTGAAGAAAGCTAAGTATAGAAAAAATGTATGAATACTACAAGTTACTGATTAATTGGACTTCTCAGTGGTTTATATTACGCAGTTATTTTTCGGGGTAAAAGTTCAAGGTTGTCCTTTATTACACTATATTGATTTAGACTTGTTAATTTTTTAAATGACGGAATTTTGTAAACCCGCAAAATACAGTCAGAAGTACTAAACCCCATTCTTTTGGTCTCTGTTGTACAGTCTTGTATAAGATATTAAAAGTAAACCCTTCGCTTTTGGTCTGTCTTTATTGTACAGTCTTTTATAACATATCAAATAGGAACCCCTCTCTTTTGGTCTCTATTTATTGGATTATATCAGTAGCACTGTTTTTTTTTCGAATAATTGAGAATTATGGAGCAATTACATATTTCCTTGCTTTCATACAAAACGTAAGAACTTTGACGTAGAAGATGAGTTTATCTCGACAGACCGTTCGAGAGAAAGGAAAAGGCGTTGCTCTTTTGTTTTCCTCATCGAGTTCGATCTCTCGAGAAGAATGGGTAAAAGTAAGTCTTTGTCCCATATTCCTCGGTATCTGTACCACTGCCGCTGACCGCCATCTTTTTCTGCTGGCGACTAACAATGCCGTAATCAATCCTTGCATTCTTGCTCATATTTCCTAACAAAGAGAGTTATCTTTCGGTTGAAATCGGCAATTATTTGTTTTTTTATACCGTATCGACATCGGTCGTTACACGGACTAATTGGCCGATTCGTGGTGGTACAGGGTGAGACAAAAGTAACGGGTTTTGTTTACTGGTTGTTAAAATTACTATCAGTACTCGACTGTAATTGTGTTACTGTTTTGAAAAACAGAACTTTGTCCGGAAACTACTATCAATATATGTAATGGAATTGGCTGATACTTGATGAAAATTCATGATGATGGATCAAATAAGCCCCTATGCACATCGGGATACTGGAAATGAACTAAACCAGTTGGTAACTAGGATTTCTGGACAGTTACAGACTGAATGGAAACTGGACTCCACACACGAGGCTACTCATCAGCAACCGAAATCTCCAGTTCGTTCAGTGTCATTATGGATATCGATCGTGCTGTCTGGAGAGTAGGCTGATGATGAAACTGTAGTACTGTATTATTACCTCAGGAGGAGAAGACAAATAGCCAAAAGGTTTTGGGTACACAGATATCTTGAAAACAATTTTTAGAATAGGTTGTTTGTTGCATCAAAACAGCTCGACCTTACTAAAGCGAAATTCTTGGCATTCTACAGAATATGTAAAGAAAGTTATTTGGAACTGGGGAAATTGGTCAATTTTACGACTTCCCCGACTTCTGCCCACGCCTTCTCAGTTTCCGGCTTCTTTGAATAACTAAAAAGATGGAAATTATGTAAAATAGGGCGTTTTTCCACCTCCACCACCAGCACCAGGTTGGTTTTCTGGTCACTCATCATCAATCAACTGATAACTCAAATCACCAGGCCACCCGACATGCGAATCACCCAGGCGACTAGGTACAAACGGGTTCTGCGAATCACAAAACGATTTCCCAACCAGTAGCGTCGTTTGCGGCGTCCCATTGTATTATACAGGGAATGACTCAAAGGAAACCAGTTGGAAATTCGCGTCACTAATCATTTTCTTCTCAGTATTCCCGTGTGCATAGGGGCCTACACCAGCAATGTGGTCGATATTTGGCCAAATCTATGGTTCGCAATGGGCGAGTTGTCGGTTTTTGTGAAAGTATTGGGAACCATAGATACGTTCCTAATATAATCAAGAATATTTAAAATCATTTTATCAAGTACAACTAATTATTTGAAAAGCATTTTTTCAATTCCGTTTCAAATTTCGCACCAATACTGTGTCGTTACCAAGGGCAGCGCAATCAACTTTCGCTTTAGGCAAAAGATTATGTTTGCCGGCCCCTCATCCCTAACCCAAGTAAAGGGTATTCCAACTGGGATTTCCGAACTTTGGCAATTGACAACGGCCATTTTGTCGAAGCTACATCTGTCAAGTCATTTATTGAGTCTGTTTTGTCAAATCACCATGGACGGATGTAGCATTCAACAATACGTGCAAATAATAAAATGGGTGGTCTGTTCGGGCAACGTATCGCGCGCTTCGCCCATTTTACGGTCGTCATAATCGTCCTACCGCAATGTGGTGGTGGATAAATTTGAGCCCACTGGTTTAGTAAACGATCGACCAACACTCGTACGTTGACGAAACGCAAGCTCTGCCGAAAACATCACCGCTGTCTGTAAGAGTGCAGGACAAGCAGAGGCTGTCGATTTCGCGTCACTCACAAGAACTCGGCCTTTCGCAGGTCACAGCTTGACGAATTTTGCATCGTGACTTATGCCTGCACCCGTACCGAATCCAACTGACCCAATAACATAAGGTAAACGATCATAGACAATGACGTGTGTTCGTTGAATGGGCTCTGAATCAGTTGGCAACTGACCATAATTTTGATCGAAAAATTATCTTTGGCGATGAAACCCATTTCTGGATGGATGGTGTGACTATCCTGCTATATATGGTTATATATATGTTATTTCGATATGTCATTTTATAAGTTTAGCAAAAGTTGAACTTTATACAGCAGTTCGCACAGATCTTAAATAGTTGGAACGTGTCTCTTGGTTAGGAATATGAAACATTTTCATTATTCTATTTTGTTTAATGGATATGGTTATATTGTATGTTAATATTGTTGCGCAAATCGAGGAGGATACAAATTCGGTCAGTTACATGAGACATAAGACAATTCACATGAGTATCAGTTTTTGGAAATACATCAGGTTATAAGTGTATTACTAAAAATTACGGTTTTGAAAACTTACACATTCCGCCGAGACAATCGAGCACTTTCGGACAACAATCCTCAATTGAATCTACATTCAATTGGTTCATCTTAGGTCTCAAATCAACCCTTTCTACATTTCTCTAATTATTTCCTTTTAATGAGCGGTATTGGCATATTTATATGATCTCTCCCTGTCATCAAAGATGGCCTGTTTATTCCTACTCATGTTTTGGTGAACGTGAGGAGTTCACTGGCTTACGAAATCTAAATGTTATGGATGTTTCGCAACTCTATGACACACAAAGAGACCGCTAAGTGACCATCTGTTTCTTGAGCAAAAGTCATTAAATTTAACGAGTTGCACGTGTTATTTATAGATCAAACTAGCCACTTGTGTGACCTCGTTCACAAGGTCTCTCACGTGTTGAAATATTGCAACATCAGTTATGTGGAAATTTCCCTTTCTTCGGTCTGGTCACGTATCAATTTTCCATTCGAGTGTTTGCCCAATTTCTTTTGTTTCAAGTTGCAGCGCTCCGTGTTCGATTGTCTAGGGTTAGGTGAGTGCATTTTCTGATTGAATACTGACTTTAGCTTTGGAAACTTATATATTTATTTGTTGATATACATCTATGTCGCGGTTGAATTCAAACATTAATACATCTCGGTTGAATTCAAACAGTAATATATCTCGAACTCAAAAAATTCATGGTTCATTTCAAAAATATTCATGGGGCTGGCAATGGGTACGTGAACAAACAAAATTGTGGAATTTGGGATGATACCAATTCACATGAGATCCAAGAGCTTCCAATACATCCCGAAAAGTCATTGTTTAGTGTGAATTTTGCGCTGGCGACGTCATCAGTCTATATTTTTCTGAGAATGATGTTGGCCAGATCATCACTGTCAACGGCAAGCACTATAGGTCGATGATTACCAACTTTTTTCGGCCTGAATTGAATGATCTACACACCAACGACACATGATTTCAACAGGACGGCGATACGTGCCACACAGCTCATTCCACATTGGATCTCTGCACGTGGAGGTGATGTGAACTGGCCACCGAGATCGTGCGATTTGACTCCGTTAGACTTTTTCTTGTGGGGTTTTCTTAAGTCGCAGGTGTATACGAATACGCTACAAATCACAGCTATTCTCAATGCACAACCTATGCCATCGGTCAAATTCGTCCTGACTAATGCGCCAGAGTCAAGGAAAATTGGACGTTTCGGATGCACTTCGCCAAGAGAAGCCGTGGTGGACATTTGAACAATGTTATATTGCACACACAATGGAATCAATAGATCTTTCAAACGAATAAAAAATTTCGATGATATCTCACTCACACTTTTGTTTTATTTAAATTTGAAGATGAAAGACCCTCTATATAAAAGATGAAATGTCCACCAACTATTGAGGAAAATTTTTCAATTAGACTTCAACGTCAGCTTTAAGTTTATCAGAAGCTCAGCCAACTGCAGTGATCCTAAATTGTGGAGTTTTTCCTGTTCAATTTTTATTTTATTCATTACGCTTCGTACAAATATGTATATGCGAGCTTTTAGTATTTTGTAAGAATTCTCTTTTTATTATACTGTTATGAATTATGCCCTAAGAAAAATAACGCTGGCCGCCACTGGTAGCCATAAACCAATTGTTACGTGGTTAAAAGTGCGCTCATTCCGAATAAAGTTCGCGATTCATCGATGTTCGCCGGCGTCCTAGATGTGACGAGAATACCGCTACCGGCGCTTCAATGGAATTCCACCTTCGATTAACAAATATTAGCGCCATCCACTCGCCTATCTAGACAGTCAAGTGAAGGTGACAGTGCGGTACGCGGAGCGATCTAATAAGGCGATAGACATTCGAATAATAGTTGAAGTGTTTTTTGTATTGAAAGTGAAATATAGTTGTTTGATTATTGTTGAGTGTAGTCAATTATTGATGAACCCACGGAGAAAATCGTAACAATACTAAAAATATAAGAAAGTGACTTTTATATCTTGGTTATATTAGGGTTTTCAGAATATGATTAGTATTATTGATTGAAAGTGGTATATAGACAATGTTTGTTTGTGAATGTCATAAGTTTGGGCTTCTGATATCTATTAAAGATTTAAGAACAAATGAAATGAATTTGTATGAAATGTTGAAATTATTGAAAACAACTAACTGTAATATTCAGAGCCGTTCTAAAAATAATGTCGAAAGAAAAAATGGACGAAATTTAATTGCTAACTTGTAAAGCAAACGAATTATTGTGACCTTGAATGAACAATAAGTGATAACTGCCCTATTACTATTAGAGGTTTGCATATCTTGCTTATCTCTACTCAAACTTTGAATTTCTCTTCAAACCAGTGTTTCTGGATTGCGTTTAAAAGTGTTTAGTAAATGTTATTTTCTGTACAAAGACTTTGATCATACCGTGCAATAATATACTAAGGCATGATTCATTTCTGAGTTATCTAGAGGGTGTTCCATACTTGAAGGAAATTTGTTGAAACGTCGGTTGAATAAAATCATTGTATCTGGCATAAATATTATTTCAGAACTTTTTCTGTTGTTACTTCAACCGTTTTCTTTTTTTCAGGTCACCTGATCAAAGAACACTCAGCGCAGCGCGTGAAGGGCAGTGGCGCCGTCGTCGAAGAAACTGGCGACGACGGCGGCAACTGCGCCAGCGACTTGCTGCAGCTGGTCCGCTGCCTCTCGCGCACCAACACCTCCACCACCTCTTCGAAGGAACGCGACGATGTGAACATGGGGGCCAACGTCAGCCGGCACTCGGTGAAGGGGTTGTCGGGCCGCCGCTCCCAGTCGAGCGGCAGCATCTGCAACGGGAGCGGCGGGAGCGGCAGCGGCAAGAGTTCGAGACATCCTGACGGAAAGATTTGCGGCAGTTTGCCAAACTACTTGGACGAACGCGAGAGGAACGGCGCTTGTAACAATAACCGCCACGAGAAGTCTCTGGATGAGGTGAGAATGAAAATTTGTTGGTTTTTGATCAATAGAAGGCGAGATTTAGATTTACATCTAGCTTTCTTGTGACCAGCCATTAATAAAAGTAAAAAAAGTACAAAAAAAAATAACAGTTGTGAAAATAAACTGAAAACAAAGTGGAAAACACAATAATACAAAATTAAAATAAAAAAATGAAAATGTCATTGACCTCAAGGGCATGACCATATTGACCACAGGGTGCAGAGTAAGTAGTGAGATGTAGTAATGGCAAATATTCACGATAGCGAACTGATATTCATATATTTATTGAAGGCGCCTGAACTCATTTTCTTGATATGAGTTGGAATATATTTGAATAATTTAACGGCGTTTTGAGTGAAACCACTTTGAAACATAGCTGTTGTGTGATGTTCATTGTGAAATTATCTTTGTACCTGATATTAACACTATGAGTTTCAGATCTTGAAAGCAACCTATCTTTATTTCTATCAACGTTATAATATAGTACTTTGTAAATAAACAGAGACATATGAAGTTTTCTGGTATCTTCCATTAGTAAGCCAATCCAGCTCACAGCGCTTTTCAGAAACATGATCATAGCGTCGAAGATTGTATAGATATAAAACTAATTCAAAATTGTGTTCCTTTTGAATCTTATAAACGTGGGTATTATCAATACAAGGCCCGTATATAAAGTCGCATTATGTAAATTGCGAAAGAACGAGAGATTCACAAAGAGTTTTTTGCAAATTCGTTTTCAATAAGAATCTATTACTTTATAATGTTTTGAGCTAGAGAAACACTCTCTTGAGTGTCATTCACCTTCAAACAAAACACTCTCTTGATGACATTTTTAACGTGACTTCTGAATCTGAGATCATTATCGAATGTTAAACTTAAATTTTTCGTTGTTTCAACTATTGTCAGTGGGGTACCATTTATATATGCTCAGATTACACTAGTTTACAACCAATTTACGACTGTAATGTCAAAGGCAGTTCTTTGTTAATTTGCCAGAAAGCCACGTCTCCTCAAAATGCAAAAGGTGCTCCCACACGAGGACTGATAACGGCTCTCCTTAGTTGACGCTTCACACTAGTTATCATGGCAGATGTATGTATAAGGACCGAAAAAAAGTCGTAAAAATTTGGGTGGAAATCAGCAAGGTGCTCCACGTACATTTCTCAACTTTTCCATTCCATTCTTGAACGTTGACGTTCCTGTCGTCGGGTTTGTGTCGACAGTAGAGAAGGTATACGGCAACAGATCGCGTGCGATACATTCTATGACTGAGCTCAAGAAGCCAGGAACTAAAAAGGCTTCCGGTGTGAATGGGCGGTAGGTAGGAGTGATAAACGCTCCCGGTGAAAGAGTCCGAACCGTTCTATTAGGCAATAGAAATCCAAAAACACAGGGATAATTTAAATAGAAAAGAAGAGGCAATGAACAGCATTGAAGTCTACCTACCTGGCTACCCTAGAGGTAAACAAACGAGGTCAGAAAATCCTAAGAAAAACCAAGTAACGCCCACTGAGATAATATAAAACCAAAAACGAATACTAGCATCGTAGTAAATGCGATCGAAACAATGGGAGCACCAACTCGGGCAGTGCGACCGTTACCACATCGCATTTGATGATGTCTATCGCAGTAGTGGACGACACGTCAGGCATAAAAACATGCAGACCACGGCCAAAAAAGCTGGAAAATAGCTTTCACACTGCTTATACAGTGTAAAAGCTATTTAGATTACTTTACATATTTAAGAAAAATCCCGAAACACGTCAAATTTAAATTTAAATTTGACATTCTACAAGGTGAAAATGCTACTCTTATGTTCAACGCCCTTCGAATTACAGGTACAACTCCCAGGCGTGACCGACCTAATCGCAAGCGTTATTCGTTCTTTTGAGTCATTCAAATCTGAAGGTTTAGTTTTGTTTACATTACTCTTTACATATCTCCATAAAAAATCTAATGATAAAAGTTCAGGTGATCGCACTGGCCATTTAATCGATCCCCGCCTTCCTATCCACCGATTGGGAAATGTTGTATCGAGGTATTGCCGGACATTAACTTGGTAATTTGATGGTGCTCCATCCTGCTGAAACCATATCGCATTCACTGGAACTTGAGGGTTTCCTGGATCAGGATATAAATTTGCTAAAGTTGGAATGACATCATTTTGAAGTAGTGTCAAATAATTATCGCCATTCAAGTTGCCCACAATGAAAAAGAAACCAATGATATGGTTTTCTACAATCCCTTCCCAAACATTAACCTTTTGAGGGTATTGCGTGTGTTCTTCTCTCATTCAGTGAGGATTTTCCGTTGACCAGTAGCGGTAATTTTGCCGATTATCATAATCGTTGAGAGAAAAAGTACACTACTCAGAAAACATAACGTCTTCTAATTGGATGATATTGTTATCCAACATGTCCATCATTTGCTCACAAAAATAAGTTCTTTTATCAAAATGGTCTTCTATGAGCTCCTGAGTAGGTATCATTTTATAGGGATGCATTTTATTTTTTTTTATGTTTACTATCGAGGTATGGTTAACATTGAATGTAGTGGGTGCCTGTCTACTCGATGTTGTGGGTTTTCCTTAAACTCAAGCATCACGTCTAAGTTGAGTTCATCACTCATTGCATTGGCAGCTGCTTTTTTTATCTCCCCCACATAACCAAACTCGCGAAACTGTTTCTCCATTTTGCTTATTGTTCCTTGAGATATGAGCGGTAAATTTCTAATGAAATAGGCGGGCTACTTCCTGTTGTGTTCGGGTTTTATCCCCGTAACCAATCATTTGTAAAACTATTATTTTATGCATTTCCGTCAATCTAACCATTTGTCAGACTTGAAGTTGACGAACTTTAAATTTGAATTAAAATACTAACAACTAATGTTGTAACGTACAAAACAATTTGACAAGGCGTTTTAAACTAACGTTGCCACGGAAATTATTTACAGTTTTTTAAATGATACCATCTATAAAGAACATTGCTATTATTTTTGCTCACTTTCTTATTATCATTACCTCAACATGAAATAAGTTTCGAATATATTGCCATAAGTTTTGAGTGTATTTTGTCGAATTTCGGTAACCACATGATTTTAATTTATTTTATCTTAATTGTTGCAATAAACTTGAAAGTGATAACATTTCTGAATAGAAAATGAGGAGATCTTCCAAAATAAATATTACAAGCCTATACTTCCCGTTTAAAAAATTGGTAGTTGAACTTGTCATTCGACGGGGGTTGATGGTAGGGGTAGCATTTTTCCGTTGAAGTATGTGAAATTATAATATAAATTTGACGTGTTTCGGGATTTTTTAAAAAATATGTACAGTAACCGAAATAATGAATTATTCCATTTGGCTTTTACACACTGTATAATCTCGAAGAATTCGCTGACTATTGCCAAGAACATCTTGTCATTGAGTAAATGTAAACTCTCACGGCCGGAGATAACTATGTTAAAGAAATTTTTCGAATTGTTGGCAGTGGTCTGACGTTTCGTTTACCACTGCGGTAGATATTATCAAAGACGATGAGGTAACGGTCACTTGTTTTTATGTGATATATTTTTTCACTTTCATATTTATTGTACGAGTACTGTTCCACATCTGTTTCAAGTCTGAACCGGATGACGAAACATATTCATTTCTTTGTATGTGCAACACTCATCACATTCAAAACTGACAATCTGCAGACACATTTCATTTCACTTCACTTCAAGCACACTCATGTGCCTGGAGACGAGACCCAGAGATAAGAAAATGCCTGAAGGGGACGTAAGATGTCGCAGGTATTCGTTGTCGTCGTGAAATTTTGACATCCACGTGAACGGCGTGGCGAACACGAAATATTGGATTGGAAGACGTTTCGCTATAAATCCGGCAGTTGGCACGTTCGGAATAGGAAATTACGAATTTTATATTTGCCATCCACATCCACCTCTGGCAGGTGTTCCGGCGAACAGGAAAGATCGATTCGATTTTCTCCTGGATACAAATCGTGTACTAGATGCCACGTATGCTGTTTGATACTCTATGAATAATTCAGCATTGATGAAAAGGCTAATCCAAACAGACCTACTCTGATTGAATACTGGATACTTTCTGTATCGAGATTTGTATAGGTTGCCTTTTATATTTCGGGATTAGAAGACAGAAACAAATATTAATCATTGAAAATCACTTCATTGTTTTTCAAAATGTTCCTCATGAAGATCTATACACTTTTGCATGCGTTTGAACCAATTGTCGAAACACTTTTGCCACTCTGATTGAGGTATCTCCAAAACAGATATTCTGAATGCAGCAACCGCCTTTTCAGGTGTCGAAAAACGTTGACCTCTTAGTTTGTTT